>QEPC01001283.1:812648-841043 GCA_003113815.1 Sphenodon punctatus
AGGGAAGGTTAGAGACAGGTCGGTAGCTGGCGAGTGCGTCCACGGCCAACGATGGTTTTTTCAGCAGGGGGCGCACCACAGTCTCCTTGAGGCTGGGCAACAACCTCCCCTGCTGCTAGGACGCGTTAACCACCCTCGCCAGCAACGTCCCCAACGTCTCCCTGGAGGCTTTCACCAGCCAGGACGGGCATGGATCAAGTTCACAACAGGTGGCTCTCACAGACCCAAGACATCTGCCGCATCGGCCGGCGTCACTTCCTGAAACTCCCCCCACAAAGATGGACCAGACGGGGCCTCCATCACCTCACGCTCTCTACCTACTGCCTCTAATTTTCATGGAATGGAAGCTGTTCAGGGCAGCGATCATGTTTTCGCAGTACTGATTAATGTCTCACTGGACATATGTTTGCTTGTTTATTTTTGGAGGCTTACTATTTTGGAGGCTCACTATTCTGGATAAGCACACTCAGTAATTCTGGATAAGCACATTCAGTAATAATAATAATAATAAAAAAGTAAAATAAAAGAAGAAGCCTTTCTCAAGCAATTTTCTCTTCAATTCCAAACCACAACTGGAACAGGCTTTTCAGGGAGTTCTGTGAAGTGGTTCACTGGTCTGTGCTTGGTTATTGGTCAACAAAACCCTCAAGCATAATTTGCAGCTTCATCTTCGATTTATTGGGTATAAAAATGATCTAAGGCTGATTTTTATTTATTTAATCAACTTTCATCCTGCTCTTCCCTCAGAGGCCGAGGGCAGCTTACAGAAATGTATAAAACATATATAAACATAACCCATATAAATATATATATAAAACAATTAAAAAGAATCCCTAAACCCCCCCCCTCCAACCCTCTCTCTAATCCCTCCACCCAACCCTATCCCAGCCCACCAAGCAAAAAGGTCTTTCATTTCTTCTGAAAGGCAAGCGGGCTCAGGCCTAGACGGATCTCCATAAGTGTGGAGCAGCCACCAAGAATGTCTCTCTGTATGCACTAATTGTATGAACGTCATGGGTAGTTGGTACTCACAAGAGGGCGTCATTGACCAACCCTGGAGGGAAGAGGCAGTCTTTCAGATACCTGGGGCCTAAGCCCTCCACCATTAAAGTCAATTGGAGTTTTGCCATTGGCTTAATGGTTTGGGAATAAGTGGACCTTATATAACACTTTATATTTTCAACATGATTAGCCAATTTCTCCTCATACTACTACTGTGAAAAAAATTCAGTAAGACCTATTCCCCGCTGCAAGATGGCAACAGTGAAGCACAGAAAAATTAAGGGTGCATCTTTAGTCACTAAAGTCAATAGGAGCAGAGACATTGACTTCAAAGAATGGAAGGTTGCACCCTAAGATCAACAATATCCAATTTATGTAGGCATGACAGGGTTTATGAAAAAAACATGTACGTAACACACATCATGGTTTTCATGTGAATGGACAATATATTTGTACCTTTGAAACCATTATGTAAAACATGACAAGTTCGGTGTAGTTGGAGTTGACTAGGGGTGTGCATGTTGTTTTCGTTATTACAATAACGATAATGAAAATTGTCATTTTCATTATCGTTATTGTAATAACAAAAACAACAAATAATAATGAAAATAGAAATGAAAACGACATTTTGTTTTTGAAATAAAGGAAAAAAACTGAAAACGTATTTCCACCTATAACGTTTTTGTTTCTTATTCAATTCTGATAAAAACTTGGGGAGATTGTATCCCCAATGGAGGGCACTATGTGCACCAACGTTTGAAAAGATTAGACAAAGGGAACAGATTTTAGAAGCAACTGAACATTGTGATTTTAAGAAAAGCTCCATACACATTCATGGCTACAACTTCTTTATCTTCCATCCAATTTGCATGAACCCTGTGAATATTATGTTCCTCCACAAGCTCAAAACTCCTGCCAATTTTCAGAAAGATTGGATAAAGGATCCTGATGTTATAAGAAAATACATTTCCAGCTATAACATTTTTATATTCCATTCTGTTTACAATACTTTTGGCAAGAATGTAGCACATACCTTCTTTGTCATCTCTGCCAAACTACAGGAAAATTTGATAAAGGTACCCAGTTTTATAAGCAATTGATGTTGTCCCTGTGAAGACCATTATTCATTTATTACCCTTATTTATTTATTATCCCAGCCTGTTTTATTGTAGTGTTTTTATGGATTGGTTTTATTATTATATTGTTTCTAAATTTATAAATTGTTTTATAATTAACTTGTTAGCCGCCCCGAGCTGGTCACAGGAGGGGCGGGATACAAATTGAATAAATAAACAAACAAACAAACAAACAAACAAATAAAATAATTATTTAGATAAATAGCAGCACATGCAGTGCCGGTCACTGGCACCTGGCATGGCAGGGGGAGAGAGACTGTAGGAGGGAGGATGTGAAACAACCCAAAAGACTGACAGACACATTCACTGGCCAATTACTGCATGCTTCTAGCTTTACAGGACCAATCAGTAGTGGCTTCGAGGCGGCATAGGGGGCGGCCCTTAGGCGGGCATAGAAGGGACATAGCTGGGACTTTGGGGATAGCATCCCTGCAATTAGGAGACATAGTTTACACATCCAGGCTGGCCAATTATCATCATAATCACATGCTGCAGCACTGTGACAGAGGACATGTGAGAATCTCTATTGGCTCTTTCCTAAACAGATGCTTCTGACTTCCCAGTAACAAGTGGGGGAGAGATGTTGGGATGGTCACAGCACAGAATAAGGATATGTGGTTGACATTTCTGTTGGCCAATTGGCATCACAAACCAATCTTATACCACAGTGACATGTAAGAGAATCCCTGGCATAGGCTCCTTTTCTACATATGCTGTGCAGGCATGTAAAATTTATCACATCTTTCTGATATTTGGAAGAGATGATTGTGAAAGTGTAATATAGATCCCTGCTAAATTTCATGTACACTGGTTAGAATATAAAGTTGTTAGTCAGACATACATTTATAGGTTAATTGCTTATACCACCAGGACCCTTTATCCAATCCTTCTGAACGATGGCAGAGATAGTAAATATGGAAAGGGGTATAAACATGTCAAGTTTCATCTACATTAAATGTGAGGCAAGGAAGTTACACCTAAGAATGTATATGAAGATTTTTGCAAAATAAAATAATTCAGCTGCTTCTAAAATTGGATTCCTTTATCCAATCTTGTTGAACTTTAGTGCACATAATGTCTTCCATTTGAGGTATACCCCCTCCATGTTTCAGCCCAATATAGTGGGGGAAAAAAGTTACAGCCGACAATGTGTTTTCCATTGAAACCAATGGAAAATGAAAACGAAAGCAAAAACGAAAATGACATTTTGATATTTATGAAAATGAAAATGACAGATTTATATAACGAAAAGAAAACAACATGGGCCTTTGGTGAACACCTCTAGCGTTGACTAGAAACGTGGAGTCCAGTGAGGGGAAAATTTGTATTTGGGGACAATATAAAGAAAAGTTAAGTTTGGAAATAAATAGACAGAAAATAAAATGCGAGCCCAAAACAAGTTGGGCAGGTTTTGGGACAGGTAGGGTAGACAACTGCAATGTAGATGAAGTGTTACTGGAGGGTACTTGAGTTTACCAGTAGTTTCTAGAGACTGAGTGAATGGCCCAGAAACTGAAGGGAGAACCTTCTTGGAGCCATCTAAAAAGTATTTAAGAAGGCAAAAAGACACACCTATTCGACCACACCTAGTTGAGACATGGACTGAGACGCATCGAAGAGGATCAAGAAGAACATGGGGCAGCTAGACATGTAGTTGTGTAGCAAAGACTTTTGAGTAGGGTAAGATCTTAGTCCGGGAATTTTCTAGTGAATCTAGCATGGGCCGTTTTTACACGGATGGCCCACCAACCGCTGGGTGTTCTGGCAGGTGTGCGGTGGGGCATCCATGTAAAGAGGCCAGCAGTGGGTGGGGGGATGGGTGTGCGCCAGGTGTGCACCTGTGTAAACACCACAGGCGGTGGGTGTTTGTGCGTGCGCGCTCCCAACGCACACCCATCTACACCCATCACCACGCACGGGGTCAACTGGAAAACCGGAGGAGGCCCTGTGGGTGGAGGTGGGGGGGTGTCCGTGTAAAAGGACACTCACTGTGTGAGCACACCCATCCCCCCACCTACCCCCATCTGTGTAAAAACTGCCATTGTTACACTTAACATTTTAAATCCATTAATTTCACCAACAAAAGGAGGAGGAGATTGCTTTATAGACCAGAGCAGCAGTGTCAGCAGAGTTCCCCTTGCAGCCCCAATCTTTGTCAATTTCACCAGTAGGTTTGGCATTTTAGCCGTAAATCAAACAAACAAACATTTCTCTCCTCCAGTGGAGAACTTGCCTCAGCATCCCTGAGATTTGCCTGGTAAACTGAACATACTACTACTAATTTCTATAGCACTACTCGGTGTACATAGCACTTTACAGTCATGGTTTTCAAGAAAGGTCCTTGCCCAGGGGGCTTACAATCTAAGATGAACAAGGATGAAGGGGACACTCAGATGCATACTCCCATTTTTACAAATCGGAAACTGAGGCTGAGAGGGGTTGTGATTTTGCCCAAGGCCACCCAGTGAGTTCATTGGCTGGGGTGAGGCTCAAACCCTGGTGCCCTAGGTCCAAGTCTAGCACCTTATCCATGACACCACACTGGTTTGTTCAGGTTATTCCACTTTTGGATGATGTTACAGTATTTTAACATGATTTCTTGTTCTAACATGACAACCTGTCCCATCCTCCCGCCCCCCAATTCCTACCCCATCACTTTGAAAATTCCCCCTACCTTCCTCAGGGTGAAAGTAGGTGTTTGCCAGTTGTTCTCCTTCTCACTTCTTCCCCCCATACCATCTTTGCTTCCCCTCAGGCGCCTTGCCGTCAAGTTTGAAAACCACTGCTGTAGTGTGTATTGTCATTTCCTTTCCATTCAGGCATTTATTGGTATGACACCGACAGCAATGACAGTATTCACTCTTCACCTCCCCAAAACACTTGCACCTGCCTACCATACAAATTTCAGAACTGACAAAAACCTCCAGTAATTGCCAACTAAAGCATCTCCAGACAGTCCAGCATCCACCTTTCAACAATGTCAGACAGATGCCCTACAACCTCTCTCTACCCCAGCCACCACTTCCAGACTATGGGTACATCCATGTCCTACTCTTCAGGACAAGGAGGAATTAATTTAATCTGGATCTGATCATACTAAAAATCTAGGAGTTATTATAGTCTACTGGATAAAGTGTTGGGCATGGACCTAGCAGACCAGGGTTTAAATCCCAGTTTAGCCATATACTTACTAGATGTCCTTGAGTAAGTCACTGTCTCTTAGCCTAATTTGTCCATCTGTGAAATGAGAATAGCAATGATCTCAAAGTTGTGAGGATGAACTAGACAAGGATTGCAAAGCACTTTGAACACTTAAAGTGCTACAAAAATGATACTATATGCAAATAAGGACCACACCAGTACAGTGCTTTGAGGTTATTATTATAATAAGCATTTATATAGCGCCAGCAATGTACCTGGTGCTTTACAGAGAATAAGATAGACACGGTCCCTGCCCGAGAGCTTACAATCTAGACAGGGGGAGGGGAGACTGGGAAGGGGAAACAGAGGGAGAGACAAGGGATGCAACAATCATGAGAATACGAGAACTCAGGTACACGTTCTTGGCTTGGTTACAGTACATTGGGAGTTTGCAGATAACAGGTGGGGGATAATCCTGGGTGGGGATGGTTAGCAGGAGTTAGGAAGGGCAGAGCGGAAGAGGTGGGTTTTGAAGGTACGAAGGGAGGGGGCAAGGTGGATTGGGCAGGGAGGGAGTTCCAGGCGTGTGGGGCAGCGAGAGAGAAGAGATGAAGGCAGTTGGGGGAGCAGGGGAGGCGTGGGAGGGAGGGGATGAAGAGGAGCGGAGTGCTCGAACAGGGATTCGGAGGGAGATCAGGGCAGAGAGGTAGGAGGGAGCGAAGTAGTGAAGGGCTTTGTAGGTGAAGATGAGGAGCTTGTGGAGAATACGCTCAGGAAGGAGGAGCCAGTGGAGGAGAGGCTGCAGATGGTCAAAGCGATGGGCTAGGTGGATGATCCTGGCAGCAGAGTTTTGAACAGAGAGGAGGGAAGCAAGGTGAAAGCAGGGAAGGCCAGTGAGGAGGAGGTTACAATAGTCAAGGCGTGAGATGACTAGGGCATGGATGAGAGTTTTGGCAGAGGAGACAGACAGGAAAGGGCGGATCTTAGCAATGTTGTGGAGGGAGAAGTGGCAGGATTTGGCCATGGATTCAATGTAGGGTTGGAAGGTAAGGTGCAAGTCAAAGATGAAGCCCAAGCTATGGGCTTGGGGGACAGGGAGGATGGGTCATCCAATTGACGGGGAAGAGGGAGAGGTTTCTGGTTCTCATGATTTGGCAGGCAGAGATGGGGTGGATAGGACTGGGTGGTACGGTTTAGGGAGGGGGGATTGGTGTGGGGTTTTTTTTTGGATAAATATCATTTTAATGTTTTTAATTATTTTATGTTTTTTATAAGCTGCCCCGAGTCTTAGGGGAGGGATGGGGTAAAAATTTTTAATAAATAAAATACATTTGTTTCTCAATATTCAGGGTTTTTCTTACAAGTCCCAGGTTCTGGAGTCATTTGTTTAAAGCCACCATTCAGTAGAGTGCCATGCGCACATTTAAGACTGTAGTTTATGCCACAATCCCAGGATTCCCAACTATTGTAACTAAACTAGTATAAAAGGTCACACACGAGCAGCACGATCCTGCAGCATGAGTGCCATTTAGGGAGGGGTCTACCCCGGGTTGTACCATTTGCTGATCGTGCTTCAGGACTTCCTGCATCGCTGAGCCTTTAGCAATGGCATTCGCACGAATGCATGGAGAAGCAGTTAACTCATCCAGCAAGAGGGGGAAGAACAAGCTGAACAGCAATAAGCGACCTGGCCCCAATGCACACATGCAGCCAAGCCTTGTTGTTTACAAAACTGGTCCCTCCTCCTGGGCCTCACGTCCGTTTGCATCTACAAGCCTCCTGCCATGATGTAAACAGGAGAGGGGCTCTTACAAGGGCAAGGCTCAGGCAGCGCCGCCTTCCCATTGGCTGCAGCTGTTCCCGCCCCGTCGTTCCATTGGCACAGGTGCGGAGTGCACGGGCCAAGCACGCTCCTCTCGCGCTGCCAGCTGGGCTTTGCGTTAATCCCGGGTCAACGTTCCGGGAGGGGTGCCACGGCGGCGAGAGCCAATGGGAGCGGCGAGGGGGCGGTTCCCAGGGCCGGGCCTCTGCCGAGGGGGCTGTCGAGTTGGTAAACAAGCCCCGCACCTCGTGGTGCAGCGGGGCGGGTGCGGCAGACTTGCTCGGCCTAGGTGGTGGGTGCCTACTCGGTGCGGTGTGTAGGGCTCAGGTAAGCGGGGGTTGTAGCCTCGTCCCGTCCCGTCCCGCTAGGGGGAAAGCCAGGCTCTGCTGCCCTGGAGAGGAACAAATGGGGTGTCCCCTGTTTCGGGGGCCTTGGGCCTGGTGGAGCTGGGAGGGGGAGTCCACTAGCCTTGGGAGGCCTGGGGCTGGCGCAGTGGGGAGCTAGAGCCTTATGGGTCTGGGCTCTGGTGCTTCGATTAGGGGGCGGCGCCTTGCTCTGTGGGTACCCGAGCTTGGTGCGGGCAGGAGACTGGGATTTTCTGGTGCCCCATGATGGGGGTGGCTGTGGGTGGAACGGGGTGTCCCCCGTCCTTCCTTGGTGCAGGGGAAGGAGTGAGGGAGCTTCCCCTGCAGGATCCCGGCCGTGGCTGTCAGTTGTGAGGGAGCTGTGTTGTCCCTTCCCTTAGGGGGGCCTGCCTGGCCCAGGCAGCAGGAAGAAAGGGTTCCTAGTGCAGGGGGAGGCCGATCCCGGTGGGGGCTGCTTACCCCCTTCTCCGGGGGTACCCAGCCTGCGGGCAGGGCTGGCGCTGCAGCAGCACTAGGAGGAGGCGTGGTCGCGCGCCGTTATGCCGCTCTCCTTTCTCGGTGGCGGCGGCGGCGGCTGCTGCAGTTCTTCCCGTTCGGTGTCTCCTCCATTTCTCTCTTTCCTGTTTTGCTTGTCTGTGCCGCAGCTTTGCGGTGTGTAGCCCATCCCGGAGGCTTTAGGCTTTTTAAAAGTAAATATCTCTCCTTTAAAGTGACTCTCAGATTGAGACTCCCTGTTTTTTGTGTGTGTGTGTGCCATCATCGAGTGGAACTGATCAAATAAAAGCGACACACAAGGAAAAGCTACCGCATTGAGGCTGCAAATAGCAGAGACCAATAAAGGAGGGGAGGAAAACGAACTCTGAAAAAATTTGTTGGTTTTAAATAATGATTTAGTCCTTATGTAGGAATATATTCCAAACCCAAGAGATCAGGCAATTATGGGAAACTTTATATTTTCTCAGATCCACAAAATATTTCCTCACAGACATATGGATTGTTTTTCCTCCCTTCATAATGGGCTCTCTTTCTTCTCCTCTTCCATTTACCCCCCTTATTCCCTTCTGAATCACTGTCATTAGATCAATGTCATTTTCTGTTGTGGGCCCAGTTCTCATTCTGTGAGGTAGGCCCTTTTCACACAGACACTCTAACACTGATAAAATGGGTGTTACATTTTATTACACATGCTGCAGGTGTGCTCTCTGGGTGCCCTGCAACATGTATAATAAAATGTAACACCCATTTTGTCTGTGTGAAAAAGGGCCATGCTGAGCACCCTCTAGCTCCTCTGACTGCCATGGCTTTTAAGGGGATGTGGGAACTTGGCCTTCTTGACTTGTGTGCTGCCAGTGACAGGAGCAGTACTTGAAACTTCTCTCTGATTAACGTTGGCTTGTCCCTTGAGTGTCCTGAGCTGTGCCAGTGACTGATCTGTCACTTAGGCGCAGTCTGGTGTAAGACAGAACTTTGTAATGCAAAGTGGAGAAGGTGCAATAGGGGTCAAGTCCTCCCTGCCCCCCTAAGGGTGTGGCTGTAAGTGGAAGCCAGCCTTCTGTTCTGATATTTCTTATCTACATGAGACTTGGGAACTGAGAAAGATACTGGGTGTTCTTAGACAAGCGCCTCCCATGCATGACACCCACCTATCATGCATGTTGTAGGGCCGCATTGGTGTCCTACGCAGCCTTGCAACATGCATGATGGGTGAATGATTAGTGTCCACACACTATGTGTGTGATATGGTTGAGGGTTTTTTGTTTTGGTTGGGAATTGGATTAGCAATATATCACTCAAATCCACTTTAATTGCCTTGGGCAGAGGTGAAGAACGATAACCATGAATGAGCAGAGCTTCAAAGATGTCAGTTGGTGTAAAAAGAAAACACTTGGACATTGGACCTCCTTAGTGCTTACATGCAGTGTTTGTGTAACCCATGGGGGTTTTTAGATGATTTTTTAGATGTTCTTAATTTTTTTGTGTTGATATCTTAAACTGATGTTATTTCTGTGTTGTAAGCTGCCCCGAGATGCCATGGGCATGAGGGGGCGGTTAATAAAAAATATAATAAATATAAATAGTGGGTTGTTTGCCTAAACTCAGAAGCTGTATGAGTCTGTTACTGTCCAGCTACAGAGTTTAGCTGTCTTATCTCAATCTGTAGAGGCGAGGGTCTGTACAGTACTTGAGAACTCTAGCTCAGTCTGACCAGTTTATTGAGCAAATTGGGATTGTGAATGTTTAGCCTTTTTGTGCTGCATTGCTTAAGGGATGCAGCTTTACATTCTATTGATATACTTAGCTTGAGAGGTTAACTTCTTTTGTGTGTGCTTGTGTGTATTCTCAGCAGTTAGCCTCTTTAACTGGAGTCCTCCCATCCAAACATAGACTTTTGGTAAAGGAGAGACGCTCCTGCCTTGCGTTGTATGTTAATCCTGAATTTCTTGCTTCTCCTCTGTGGGGAATGAACAGATTTGGAATGTTTCATTTTTAATGTATGCTCTGGCACTTTGTAAATGGTGGTTGTGGACAACTTGAACTTACATCCCATGCTGCATAAGTCTAACGGAGCCTTAGAAATACCATGGTCCTCAAACATGCTATAATTTGATAAAGAAACTAACCCCCCCCCTCCCCACACACACGGCTGAGAATATTTACCTTATGAAAGATGCTCTGAAGCAGGTGCAGGCTGTTATGAAAAGGAAAGACTTTATGCTGGTGTCCGTTGGCTTAAAATGGCTTGAGATCAACAATTCGAATGTCATCACATACAAAATACATCACATACAAAAATAAGATTTTCCTCTTCATGTAAGAATCTGTATAGCTTCTTGGGATTTGGAGTTGTCACCTTGAATAACAAAAATTTGCAAGAATTGATAAACCATCCTAAATTTGAGGCTTTTTTTAAAAATAAAAAATACTTTGGATATTGGCAGTAGCTTATGACAGTCAGCCTAGCTTCTGCTAAGTAGCAAGGTTCCCTCTTATGGAATCTTTTCAAGATACTGTTATGCATCTATCTATTCTAGGTGGCTTCCTTTACTAGAGTATTGGAACACCTCAGAAACTTCATTGAACTTTTCTGCACAACATCCCCGTGAAGTAGAGAAGCGTGGCTCTTACTTTATGCAACTGGGGCATAGGGAGACAAAGGACCTGAACATGCAAATGTGTTCTCCTGATGCCAATAACTCTTGGTGTGAGACTATGCAGGATCAGGGCCTATGTAATTTGCTTAAGGGCACATAGTTGATTCATGTTAGAGCAGGAAGCTGCATCCTATCTCCTAGATCTTAGGCTAATGCTGTGACCTCAGGACCTACCTTCTTGTATGCATCCTGATTCATTCAACTAAATATAGCAAGGTCACTTGCGGGGAACTGTGCTTCTCCTCTTCCCTTCTAATCTTTACTAGGGTGCTTCTGAGGTAAAACATGCCGTCGCTGGCATTGCCCTGTGATCCTATCTTGGAGCTATACAGCAGAGAATCTGCCTCCTTGCTCCAAAGTAATCCGGACATCTGGGAGTTGTGGGTAGGAGGAGTCAAAAACCTATTCTGGCATTGCTGGTGATGCAGAGTTTGCAGCAATGTAGTAAGTGTATGAGTACCAGACAGTGAACTTGTCTAGAAGCAAATTATAAACTAATTATTATTATAATTTCTATAGTGTGTTCAGTGTCTTACAGTCCTTACCTAGTTTGCGTTCACAACAAGCCTGTGAAATAGGTGGTGGCTGTTCCCATTTCACAGATGTGCAATGCAGGCCAAGAGAGCGTGACTAGTCTATGGTTACTAAGTAAGTTCATGGCTAAGATTAGTGTCCAGAATGAGAAATATCTCAAGACTAATTATTTTAACGTTCTTTTACTTGAATTATGTAAAAAATACTTTTATTTGTTTTAAATCTGCTACCTGTTAGTTTCTTGGAGTATCCTCTAGTCCCAGTACTATTTGAGGGTAAATAATGGTTCCCTATTAACGTGTTCCACACCACTCATGATTTTATAAACTTCTATCATATCCCCTCTGTCATCTCTTCTCCAAGCTGAAGAGCCCCAACCGATCCAGCCTCTCTTCATAGGGAAGCCGTTTCTTACCCCCTTTTTGTTGCCCTTCTCTGTACCTTTTCTATTTCTACTATATCTTTTTTTTAGATGGAGCAACCGAAACTGCAAACAATATTCAAGGTGTAGTTGCACCATACATCTATATAGTGGCATTATAGCAGATTTAAAACAAATCAAATAAAATGTTTTTTCACTCAACGCACAATTAAGTTGTGGAATTTGTTGCCAGAAGATGTGGTCAAGCCCAGTAGTATAACTGGGTTTAAGAAACAGTTGGACAAGTTTCTGGAGGATAGGTCCATCAGGAGCTATTAGCCTGGTAGTTTACATTAGCCATGTAACCTCTAACTGTTGGGAGCTGGAAGTGAACATCAGGGAATGGTGATGGTCCGGAGGTTACATCTGGCGCAGAATGTGGCAGCCCGACTCCTTGCGGGGTTGGGTCGCTGGGAGCACATTACACCGGCGCTCCGTCTTCTGCACTGTCTTTCTGGGTTTTTTCTGTGCTCGATTCAAGGTGTTGGTTCTTGCCTTTAAAGCCCTACACAGCCTGGGCCCGACCTATCTGCAGGATCGCCTCACTCCCTGGGTCCTGGATCGACCCCTGCGGTCTACTGGGGGCACCTTCCTGGAGGTCCCCCGAGTTATTTGGGGGGCCACTATGGAGAGGATGTTCTCGGTGGCCACACCCTGGTTGTGGAACTCCCTCCTGGTGGAGACTCGCCTGGCACCGGACCTGTTGACTTTTAGTCGCTTGCATAAGACCTGGCTGTCCCGCCAGGCCTTTGGTGGAGGGGACGGGTGAGGGTGGTTATGTGGGGGGGAGTGGGGGGAGGGAGTTATGGAAGGGTTTGTGTTTTGTTATATTTTTAAGTTGTGTGGGAATGTTTTGTTTTATATTTATATGATTTTATTGTAAGCCGCCCCGAGACGCCTGTGGTGGAGTTGGGCGGGGTATTAAGTTGTTAAAATAAATAAATGGATTTCCCCATTGTGACCTGCTGGGTGCTTCTCCAGGCAACTGAGATTGGTCAGTGTCAGATAGTTGCTGGGCTTGATAGACCATTGGTCTGATCCAGTATGGCACTTCTTATGATCTTACTTCAGATTAAAAGTGAATTAGAAAACGTAAGACTTCCAGTTTTAAAAAAATGATTTTTATCCTGATTGTAAGCCTCAACTTTTATTTTTAGATATTCATTACACCAAAATCTTTGTCATTCAGCAGCAGCCTCATGGAGAGTCACTTTTGTTCTTAGACTCTTTCACGTTTTGGGAATGCAGTCCTTGCTTGGTATCTTGCCCAGCAAAGGGCATTGGCATATGTTTTCAGTAATGCAGTGCAAACTCCCAAGTTACCGCTTTGTCCGAGCTTGTTGCTTGAACACCATTGATATTATGGGAGGGGGTGGGGAGGAATTGTGCAGGAGGCCAGAAATGCTATCTTGAGACAGAAAAGGCTATTTTTCTCAGTGAAAACAGAATTCAGTGATATCTTTGAGCTTGTCCTTGATACAAAGAGCTCTCTGACTGCTAATGTTTCTTGGAAGGTCAGAGAAGGAAACAATTGAACAGAAGTTGATTTGGTTACCATTTTCTGAACTGAATTGCTATAAGAGTTAACAATTTATTTTTATGCTTTACTAATGCTGTATTTAAAACATTGGCCCCACAATCTTGAAAACGTAGATGAATCTAACTTGTAACATTTCCTCTGCATATTGTAAGAATGTACACAGTGCCGTACTGGGTCAGACTAGTGGTCCATCGAGCCTAGAACCTGTCTTCGCAAGTCACAATACGGTGATCCATTCCCTGTTGTTCACTCCCAGCTCCTGACAGTAGAGGTTACATTCCCCAAAACCTACCTGGCTAATAGCTGCGAATGGAACCATCCTCCAGAAACTTGTCTAATCCTCTTGAGCTGAACTGTGTAGGAGAAAAATAGATGTCCTTCAGAGTTTTAGTAGAAGGTTAAGTGGGGAACGGGCTTTCTTACTGTGTTTAATGTGAGAAGAACAAGAAAAGATCAGAAGAGAAGATGTTCCTCTTGTTGTTAGGACACTTATACTCTGTACTTGTCACCTTGTTTTTATCATTGTCACAGAGAGCTGTGCTTGCAGGTAGACTTGCAGCTTTCCTTCTCTGTATACTGCAGTAGTGAGCGTTTTGTTTCTAATATTAAAAATAGCTCTTCCTGAATCTGTCCAGCAGCAAGACATTTTTGGGGCCTGCCGTTCTCCAGAATAGCTATCTTAAAAGCAGATGGTGATGGTATATTATTTCATACCATGATTGTATGCTTTCCCCCACCCCACTGTGCAGATTTAGCTGCTGTTAGGGGCTGTAGGAACAGAGGGAGACTAGTCATACCACTGCTGTCTAGCTTCCCAAATGTTGCTGGTTGGGTACCAGGAAGTAAGTAAAGCTTCCCATATAAACCTGTTTTTGATGACCTTATGAATGATCAGTGTTTGTCTAGAAAGTATCTGGTTGGTATTGAATATTTATTTATTTTAACAACTTCTACCCCGCCCCTCCTGCCCAAGGCAACTCAGGGCAGCTTACAATAACAAATTTAAAACCGTATAAATATAAAAATAACCCCCAATGGGGGAGGTAAAAATAATCAAATTAACCCCCCCAACCTAACCCTCTCCAAAACCCTACCCTTCACCCAACTCCTCACGGAAAGCCTGGCGGAACAGCCAAGTCTTACACTGACGACGGAAGGAGGGGAGGTCCGGGGCCACCCGGTCCTCCGCCGGAAGGCAGTTCCACAGCCGAGGAGCGGCTACTGAGAACACCCTCTCCATAGTCACTCCCTGAACAACTTGGAGGACTTCAAGAAGGATCCTCCTGGCGGACTGCAGGGACCGCTCCAGAACACGGGGGTGTGTGTGGGGGTGAGGCAGTTCCACAGATAGATGGGGCCCAGGCCATATAGAGCTTTATAGGTCAGCACTAGCACCTTGAATCGGGCCCAAAAGCGTATAGGTAATCCAGTGTAGAGCCTGGAGCACCGACCGGTGTAATGTGCTCATGGCATCCCACCCCCGTAAGGAGACAGGCTGCCACGTTCTGCACTAGTTGCAGTCTCTGAACCGTCACCATGGGTAGCCCCACGTAGAGCATGTTACAATAGTCCAATCTTGAGACAATGAAAGCATGGATGATGGTGGCCGGGGCTCCATTCAAGACATATGGCCAAAGCCGACGCACCAGATGTAATTGCCTAAATGCAGTCCTTGCCACAGCCCCCACCTGCACATCTAAGAGGAGCTGAGAATTGAGAAGCACGCCCAGACTGCGAACCTGGAGGACCAGTGGGGGGCAAATCCCATCAATGACAGGAGCCGCTACACCCACTGCCTTACCCACCATTATCACCTCCGTCTTGTCGGGATTCAGCTTCAGTTGGCTCGCCCTCATCCAGTCCCTGGCAACTGCCAAATAGCGGGTAAGCACCGAGTCTGCCGGGTCTGGGTTCGATTAAAAGGAGAGGGAGAGTTGGGTGTCATCAGCATATTGATGACACCACACTCCATACTGTCTCACGACCTCACTGAATGGCTGCATGTACATGTTGAACAGGAGAGGGGACAGAATAGAACCATGCAGGACTCCACACCTGAGGTTTCGGGGAGAAGAACAATAATCCCCGAGCACCACTTGCTGAGTTCTTCCGAACAGGAAGGAGCGGAACCATTCAAGAACAATCCCGCCCACCCCGGTTCGATCCCGCAGGCGCGTCACCAACATCTCATGGTCAACGGTATCAAATGCAGTGGACAGATGTAACAAAATCAACAGGGTCGATCAACCCTGATCCAATTCTCGGCGAATGTTGTTGACCAAGGCCACAAGTAGCTTCAGTGCTATAACCCGGAGGAAAGCTGGATTGCGTAGGATCAAGAAAACTGATGCAATCCAGGTGTCCCTGCAGCTGCTGAACCACAACCCATTCAGTAACCTTCCCTAAAAAGGGGATGTTAGAGACCGTCCGATAACTGACAAGGCAGTCAATGTCAAGTGATGGCTTTTTAAGCAGAGGCTGAACTACCGCCTACTTGAGGCAGCTTGCCACTCTGCCCTCCTGAAGGGAGGCATTGACCACCCCCACCCATATACTGACTTGCCTTAACCAGCCAGGACAGGCATGGGTCCAGTTCACAAGAGGTGGTCCTAACAGCCCCAAGAACTTCCTCTGTGTCAGTGGGTGCCACCCACCAAAATTGATCCCACAAAATCAGACAAGGCGGGGCTTCCACAGCTTCTGGTTCTCCCATTGTCATAAATGTGGCATTAAAATCATGGTGGATACGAGTGATCTGATCTGCAAAATAATCTACAAACCTGTCACAGCGGGCACTGGAAGACTTCAGTTCCAGGCGGAGTGAAGCTGGACCGACCAGCCCCTTCACCACCCGGAAAAACTCCTCTGGACAAGACTTTATGGACTCTGAAGGCAGCAAAGAACTCCTTCTTTGCTGCCCGCACAACCACAGCATAGGCTCACAAACTTGCTCTATGTTGCAACCGGTCTGCTTCAGCATGCAAACGACACCACCATCGCTCTAATTGCCGCCCTTCACGCTTCAGTTGTTGCAGACCCTCTGTAAACCAAGGAGGTCTGCAGTGTGGCAAAACGCCAGTAGTGGGTGCTATACAGCTGAGCCACCCGCCTCACTGTGTTTTTCCAAATCTCTGACCAGGGGTTCCTACTAGGGCTGATGCGGCAGCAGCTGTTACCGCGCCGCAATTCCTTTCCGCCTGTCTCTTATACACATCTAGATGTGTATAAGAGACAGGCCTTACAGCTTCCCAAAAGCACTCCCCCTTTCCTGGCACTCTGTTCCTGGGATTTCCTCCTCTGCATTGGAGGCAGATCCCCAGAGTCACCCACAGGAGGCTCCACTTGGTTCCAAAGCTGTTGGCTTCTAGCCCAGTAGGTAGATTTCCCCCTTTTTAGTAGCTTGGCCTGGTTATCTGGCCTAAGGAGGTGTACAATGCTCAGCCAATAACACGTGCACGTGCACCCACATAGAGTAGGGTACAAAGAAAGCTTAGACTTTACTGGTACATATAAAAGCATAGAACTAGGGGTTGATAACCCTTTGAGCAAAGCAAGTCTGGTTTGGGGGAATGGTACCCCGTTTGGAACGTGCCTATCTAACAGTATCTTGAGTAGCAGGCAGGCAAGCAATTACTCACGCAGGGTTAGCCCTCCTCGTCTGATCTCCATAGGGGATGGTTTTTGTATGGGGTCCAGGTTCTTCTGGCAAAGCCAGAGGTACAGAGTTACTGTTAAGCCATGCAGCCCATGTGTGCCTCCAGGCAGGGAGGTCACCAGTCTAGCAGCGTCTGCAGGAGATCTCAGCAAAAGAGTAAGAGACTGGAAGGGGTGTGTCATGGCTTTTTAAGCTTGACCCCTCCTCCCCTTGGGGAATCTCCCCCAGGTAGAGGTTTCTCCAATTCAGGTGAACTGCCTGAGCCCTCTGACCTGTGATGTCACTTAGGTGAGACATCATGGCGTTCACCTTGAGATACTGATCCCTGTCCTTGGCTTTTGGAGCGTGCCCAGAACACTTGTCCTGTGACCTTGCATTTGTTCAGGCCCTGAGGGGGTTTGCTAGGGTGTAGTAGAGTGTTTGTCTAGGGTACTCTGGTAGGGAAACAGGGGCATTTTGCCACATGCAGCACTGATGCTCAGCGAGTGGATGCCTAGGAGCCGTCTGGTCGATGGCCTCTGTCAGCAAGGTATTCCAAAAAACGATGAGGTCATTGAGTGAACGATTGTCAAGATCAGAGGGTAACTCCCTAAGAGCATTCCAGAACCTCCATGGTTCCTTAAGTCTCCAGGGGCGAACCATCCGAATTGGTTCTGCACCTCTCCGGGGGCAGATGTGTGCCAGGAGACAGGCTCACAGGAGGTAATGATCCGTCCATGACAAGGGCTCTGTTGACACCTCCCCCACTAACGGATCGCCTGCCTCAAGGCCGGTGCAAAAAATCAGGTCCAGGGTACGCCCTTCATCATGTGTCGGGCTGATGACCCTTTGACACAAGTCCACGGTGGCCATGAGCTCACGCTCAGCCCATCCAAGACTGGCATCGGCATGGACGTTGAAATGCCCCAAGACCAAGGTCTTTGGGGAGCACAACACCAGCTCAGCCAGAGTGTGTAGGGATGTTGCTGTACAGGTAGGTGCATGGTATATCAGAAGCAGAATATAAATTTGTATTTACTATACCAAACATTGCACACACTGTGGCCGTTTTTACATGGATAGCCTCCCCCTGTTTGGTGTTCGGGCGGATGTGCAGGGGGATGTCCATGTAAATGGCTGGTGGTGGGTGTGGGGGATGGGTGTTCGCTTAGTGTTCGTCCATGCAAACACCGCGGGGGATGAGTGGTGGGTCTTGTGATCTCCCGCACAACACCTATCTTCACGCACGGAGCCCTCTGGAAAACCAGAAGAGGCCCCGTGGGCGGAGGTTTGTGTGCATGTGTGTGTCCGTGTAAAGGGACACACACACACACCTCCACCCACTGCTCCAGAACACCCATCCCCCCCCATGTAAAAACGGCCTGTTCTGTTCCCCTTGCATTGTGGATCTTTTCATATTTAAACCCCCCAACCCTTCTAAATACCATGAAATCCGAGTGCTTTATAATAATTATTGAATTTCATCCTCTCGCTCACCCCGAAGCAGAGGAAGAGTCTGTAGTCCTCCAGACTCTATTGACTTTAATGGTGGAGGATTACACCATATGGTGCAATCCACAGAACTCGGGTATAAGTGGCTTGTGGATCATGGCCTAAGTGACTTGCCAGTAGTTATGCAGAAAGTCTGTATCACAGGTAGGAATTGAACCTAGGTCTCTAGTGTCCCAGAGTAACATCCTAATCACTGTACTGTCTTTTCTTATAAGAACACAAGTAGTGCCATACTAAGTCAGACCAGTGGTCCATCAAGCCCATCCTGTCCTCCGACAGTGACCAATCTTGATTGCATGGGAGAAGAACTCACAGTCACAATAGGCAATCCATTCCCTGTTGTTCACTCCCAGCTCCTGACAGTAAGAAGTTAATCCCGTAAGCTACTTGGTTAATAGCCATTAACGGACCTATTCTCTAAGAACTTATCCAGTCCTTTTTTAAACCCAGCTATACTACTGGTCTTGACAACCTCCTCCGGCAACGAATTTCACAAGCTAATTATGCGTTGAGTGGAAAACTACTTCCTTTTATTTGTTTTAAATCTGCCAGCAGCTAGTTTACATGGAGTGTCCCCTAGTTCTAGTACTATTTGAGAAGGTAAAAAACCATTCCCTGTCTACTCGTTCCACACTACTCAAGATTTTATAAACCTTGATCATGTTCCCTCTCTGTCTTCTCTTCTCTAAACTGAAGAGACCTAGCTTGTCAAGCCTCTCTTTGTATGGAAGCCGTTCCATAACCTTTATTATTCTCATTGCCCTTCTCTGTACCTTTTCTAGTTCAACGATGTCTTTTTTGAGATAGGGCGACCAGAACTGCACACAATGTTCCGGGTGCAGTCGCACCGTTGGTTTGTATAGAGACATTATGACATCCTCAGTTTTATTCTCTATCCCTTTGCGAATAACTCCTAACGTTCTGTTTACTTTTTTGATTGCTGCTGCACACTGGGCTGAGGATTTCAGTGTCTTGTCCACAATCACTCCCAGATCCTTTTTCTGAGTGGTAACTCCTAGCTTAGTATCCAGCATTGTGTACTTATAGTTTGGATTTTTTCCCCCTATGTGCATCACTTTGCACTTGTCAACATTAAATCTCATTTGCCATTTAGATGCCCAGGCACCCAGTCTCGTAAGATCCTGTTGCGGTTCTTCACAGTCTGCTCGTATTTTAACTAACTACCTTGAATAATTTGGTGTCATCTGCAAATTTGATCACCTTTCTCATAATGCCCCTTTCCAGATCATTAATAAATACATTGAACAGTACTGGTCCCAGCACTGGTCCCTGGGGCACACCACTTTGACCATTTAGTCCTACTCTTGGCTTCCTATCCTTTAACCAGTTACCGATCCATAGTAAGACACTACCTCCTATCCCATGACTTCTTAATTTTCTCAAGTGTCTTTTATGTGGGACCTTATCAAATGCTTTCTGGAAATCCAGGTACACTATACCGGGTCTCCCTTGTCCACACGCTTATTTACACCCTCAAAGAATTAGTGAGGCATGACTTACCTTTGCTAAATCCATGTTGACTCTTCCCCCACTAAGCCATGTTTGCCAGCATACCCAGCGATTCTGTCCTTAATGATAGTTGTCCACCATTTTGCCCGGCACAGACATCAAGCTTACTGGTCTGTAGTTTCCTGGATCCCTTTTTAAATATTGGGGTTACATTTGCCACTCTCCAGTCCTCGAGTTCAGTGGCAGACTTTAGTGATAGGTTACAAATTACTAACTGTAGGTCTGCAATTTCATATTTGAGTTTCTTCAGAACTCTCATGTTGAATTTAGTGGGTGAGGGCTGTTTCCCACTGATGTAAGAGTGAGGCACTACATCTGGTATTCTACCTGGTCATTTAAGCATGTAGGCATTAAAATAATTTTATGTAGGACTCTGCTGGAGGAAGTCTTTTGGTAGTCTGAGCTTCCTGATGTTCTCTTGACTCTGCATTATGGTACACTCTGGTAGGCTGGGGTTGAGCTCTGATTTTGTTGTAGCAGTATCTGTAGATCTGTCACATTTGAAGTACCCCTATTTGTTTTTGCTGATAATCAAAACATGGCTTTACAGCAGAGGATAGGGACTTGGGAAGTGATATTACAAATAGCTAGTGGAAAACATGTGCAAAGCATATTTTCCTTTTGGGCAATGGATATATGCTTATTAAATGCTGACTCTATTTACACAGTCCTAAATTTAGACATGTATTGAGACCCTGCATCTGCTTTGACTTCCTGGGAAGGACACCATGTACCTCTAACTAGGTCTGAAATGAGTTTTTGCTGAAGTCGGACGACATTTTGTTTTTCAGTTTATTGCTTTGCTGTCCATTTCAAATCCCGAGAGGTAATACCGATACAAGAAATGCATTATTGCACTTTGTCTTCCCTTGCTGCTCATTTGCTGGTATGCCAATTCCTTTACCAATCTGGGTCAAAGCAAAGGGAACAACATAGAACAACAATTCTGATTGGAGGCACTGGAGTGGAGATTAAGGAGCACTGGGGGGAGGCTAAGGAGTGGGCTATTTGTATAGTGATTGGTTCAGAAATGCAGAAACAACAAACCTGGAAGTAAAATGGTACCCTCAGCAATGTGGTAAGCAGTAAATGTACGGTGAATGGTAAGCATAAAGTTTGTAAATTGGATGGTATCTTGTAGTATTATGAGACTTGAGAAATCACATTGGTACTGGGAAATGGCCAGGAAATCAATCTCTGTTCCTGATATGGGAAAACTTCTTGCAAGCAGCAATTTAGCCGCTCATTTCAGCCCTACTAATAAATAACCTCTTGTTTTTTAAATTCAGATGAAGTATATTTTAAATAAGTAGGTGAACTAAACTAAGAAATATTAGAACATACAGCAATGTCCTCTGCGGTGGCTATTACCATGTTGTTTCTGTTTATGGCTTTTGGGTTTTTATGCTGGGGATGGCACTATAGCTTTGTGAAGGAGGAGGTTTTTTAAAAAAGATCTTAATTGAACAAAGCATGCATGCAATTCTTCTTCACTACTTATTTCTAATCTATAGCACATATAAGGAAACTTTCACCCTTGCAGGCCACTTTGAAAATTAGTACAAGCTCTGGGAGCTGGATAGGAGTTGAGGGGAGTGGGGGCTTAAGGGTTGTGCTCAGGATGGAGAGAAGAAAGGGTGGGTCCAGGTCATGGATCAATGCCAGGGATGGACAAAGTGCGCAAGACCAAGAGCTGCATACCAACCGTTTCATATTGCTGAGAGCCGCAACAGCCATTTCATCAATGGTTGCTTTCCCCCAGTCCCAGGGGTGGAGCAGTGCTGCTTCCACCAGCTTCTCCCTCACATCAAAGCTCTGTCTCCCAGGTGACTTTGTGTGTTTGGGCAGCAGCAATAGCAGCACTGGACATGCTCCTGCAACTGAAATGGCAATTCAGATTCTCTTGCTTCTGATGGAGCTGCATGGGCACCCCGATTCCCCAGGCAGCCCCTTTTGACTGGCGCTGCACTACAGGTGCCCAAGAGCTCTGCGTAGTTCCCAAGCCAAGCCACCATTCGCCCATCTCTGATCTATTCCATGGATCCCTCCCCTGTCCTGGGGTGCATGCCCTCAGCACTGCTCCCTTTCCTTGAGCTCACTAGTTTTTCAATTTTTTAGGGTGTGGCCAGATCCAGAAATTGGAAAAGACGATGATGATGATGATGATGATGATAAAAAATATATAATGGTCATGGGCCAGATTTAGCCCACAGGCTGGAGATTCCCCCACCCTCCTCCTGTAGCTTCTACGATGCCCAGAAATGTTGTGTATTTTTTTGGAACTGTCAGTTCATTCCTGAAACTTGCTAATCAAAATGTTAGTAATTATTTGCTGCAGTTTTAAGAAAACATGGTGATTTGAACAGCTTATGCTAATAACACTATATTATAGTTTCTGAAATAGATCTACATGTATTAACAGCAGATGGGAGGATCCCCTCCTCACATCTTTAATAAATAAGAAGTATGCAGGGATACAAAACTGCAGGCCAGATATTACGTTTTCACATGATTCAATTAAAAAGAATCACCGGGAAGATTCTCTTGGCATTGCTTGAAGATGCAAGTGAAGATCCTCTCTGCTCCAGTATGTATTTGTTCGGTCATGGGAAGGCTTGGATTAGGTGTTGATACTAATCACCAACTGGTGTTTCCTTCTGGAAAAGTAATCTAGTAATCAAAAATCAGGTAGGGATTCTAGTCCATGTCTTGATGGCTTTTTGAAGTATCGTGAAAGAGATAAGGAGAAAAGCAGTTAAAATCAGACCAGGACATTTGGGCAGCTATTAAATAACTTTTAATGTGAAGACCTCTAGATACAAGTCTAGAGAGAGAATGTTGTTGCGCTGTTGGTCCCCAAAATAAAAGGTAAAAACAAGACGTGACAGTGGTGAGCTGCCACACCACTGGCACTGCCAGTGTCAGGTTGGGGAATGGAGCACATGTGACCCTGACCAGGGAGTTGTCCCAGCCCCCACCATGGTGGCTGGCAGTGGTGGCCCCGATTCGGGACGGGCCACTGCAAGTCAGAACGTATGTTCTAACGCGCTGTGGCCCGCTTTGCCCTGGGCTGACGCCAGCGGCAGGGAGGGCAGTCGCCCGGACTGTGACTTTGGCACTTTGCTGAGTAACAGCCTGTGCTAGCTGCCAACACGACTGGGGGCAGTCCAGGACAAACACCTGGGGGCCCCCCGGGCACAAACATGACAGGGACTCGCGGACCACAGTGGAACAAAGCTGGCCAGAGCGGGTCGCTGTCACGTTTGTTTTTACCCAAAGTAGTTCAGAAGAGATCCTTTACGGGAACTGCTTCTGTTGGACCAGAAGTTAATGCGATCAGAAACATCATCTGAACTACTTTGTCTTCATATAGATATTATGAGACCACATTCTGATGAATGGTTAATTTGTTATAGTTTAGACTTGCTTCCGTTTTTACTCCCGAAGCATTCACGTGAACAGACTGAACCAGTTATTCAAGAACATACTCCTGAAAAATCAGGAGTACATATTCCTCTTTGGCTTGTATTTCAGAGTAACTTGTGTGAACACTTATCAGTGTGAGGTTGGCGACCACAGTTCTGTGATCATTACATCTCGGGTAGGGGGAAAATTGACACAGTACTACTTTGGTTTGTCTGAAAATTACCAAAGTGGAGTAGCTATCTTTGTTTGTTTTACCTTTTGTTCATAATGTGGCCTGGTACTCCTTCTATCCAGGATGTTTGTTTGACTGCACATGACCAGAAGAGACTGACTAATTTCGCTAGCAGTGTTGCCCATTGTAAATGCTTCTGCACTGGTCTCCAAGTCACTTGACTTAATTGTCCTGTATGCAGGCCTTGGTCCCTGCTGCTTTGTGAGAGAGGTTTACAAAGTCAGAGTTGGATGTGGATGGGAATTAAAAAGTTCACTTCTAAATACTTTTTACTATTAACTGCTCTGCATGCTTGAATCCTGAAGACATACCCATTAATTTCATGCAATATAAGGGGAAACTGGCATTTAGTTTAGGTAACTTGTCCGTGGTCCATATTAGAGGAGGAGTAGTAGTAATACAATAAAGTATTGACAAACGTCATTACACCAAATAGACACATGATTAAAATAGACTAAACATATAGACATATGCCTATCATGTGCATACATATAATTCCCTCATATTAGAGTACAGGAGTTCTTGGTTCCAATAGATTCCCTGCTTGCCTCTTGAGAAGATGAATTTTCAAGCATTAAACAGGGCTGTGAAAAAGGCTTTCTTTATTTGAAGTGATCTTGCATCCTGTGCTTATATAAAGGGAGGGAAGGAAAGGGGGGAACTGTCAAAAACAGGACAAGAACTTTTAATGGTCTAGAACTCTTTACTAGTTTGTCTACAATTAGGAATCAGACCTTATGAGTGAGAGGCTGCTAAATTTGAACTTGCCAGTTTACAGTACAAGGCTAAACATGCCTGCATTCTGCCTAGCAGCATGTGTCTCCTGGGTGAATTGTGATTAGGCAGGGGCATCTGTCCTCCTGCTTATTGATCTTTTGGCATGTGGCTGAAAGTGGGTATGCTGTGGGCCAGTCTTACAGGTTAGGCATGTAGTGTATGTCAGAGAATATATACAACATAATGCACTTGTGTGTCTAAGGTATTAGGCATTAGATCAAAGGCAAAGTAGCTTCCTCCATTTGGTTAAGGAAGATGTCTAGTGCAGCTGTACCTTAAATGTTACTGCTTTTTTACAAGGTTGCTATTTAGCTTAATTGTCACTTATACAGTTGTGTCATGTATTTGTGCATTTTCCACTAGCCTGGGACTTCCTTAAATCCTGCAGGGAAAATGACCAGCAAAGTGACCAGCAGGGTTTGCTTGTCATAGAGTAGGGTTGTGTAACAATAATGTGTCTTGTCAACAAGTACATTGTGTACTGCACAGTGGGGTGTTAATTTGTCTAATTAACTTAAGAACATAAGTGCCATACTGGGTCAGACTAATGGTCCATTGAGCCCAGCATCCTGCCTCCAACAGTGGCCAGTCACGGGGGCCTGGAAGAAGCACCCAGCAGGTCACCATGCTATCCATTCCCTGTGGGTCAGCCCCAGGCTCCCGACAGTAAAGGGTTTTGTTCCCCAATCTTATCTGGCTAATAGCTGCTAATGGAACTATCTTCCAGAAACTTGTCCAAACCTCTTTTAAACTCCGTTATACTGCTGGCCTTGACCACCTTCCCTGACAGTAAATTCCACAACCTAATTGTACGTGAGTGAAAAAATACTTCTGTTTGTTTGTTTTTTAACTCTGCCACCTGTTAGTTTCATGGAGTGTCCCCTAGTTTTAGTACTAGTTGAGAGGGTAAATAACCTTTCCCTGTTTACAAGTTCCACACCACTCACGATGTTATAGACCTCTATCATATCTCCTCTCAGCTGTCTCTTTTCCAAGCTGAAGAGCCCCAACCTGTCAAGGCTCTCCTCATACGGGTGCTGTTCATATCCTGGATAATTTTTGTTGCCCTTCTCTGTACCTTTTCTAGTTCCGCTATGTCTTTTTTGAGATGGGGCGACCAGAACTGCACACAATATTCAAGGTGTGGTTGCACCATTGATTTGTATAGAGGCATTATGACATCCTCAGTTTTATTCTCTATTCCCTTGCAAATAATTCCTAACATTCTATTTGCTTTTTTGACCGCTGCGGCACACTGGGCTGAGGATTTCAGTGTATTATCTAAAGTCACTCCCAGATCCTTTTCCTGAGTGGTAACTCCTAGCTTAGTACCCAGCATTGTGTACTCATAATTTGGATTATTTTTCCCAATGTGCATCACTTTGCACTTGTCCACATTAAATCTCATCTGCCATTTAGATGCCCAGGCACCCAGTCTTGTAAGATCTTGCTGCAGCTCCTCACAGTCTGCTCGTGTTCTGACTACTCTGAATAACTTGGTGTCATCTGCAAATTTGATCACCTCACTCTTAACACCCTTTTCCAGATCATTAATGAATACATTGAAAAGAACTGGTCCCAGTACAGATCCTTGGGGCACACCACTTTTTACATCCCTCCATTGTGAAAACTGGCCATTTAGTCCCACTCTTTGCTTCCTATCCTTTAACCAGTTACCAATCCATAGCAAAACACTACCTCCTATCCCATGACTTTTTAATTTTCTCAAGAGTCGTTTATGTGGGACCTTATCAAAAGCTTTCTGGAAATCCAGGTACACTATATCTGCTGGGTCTCCCCTGTCCACATGCTTGTTTACGCCCTCAAAGAATTCCAAGAGATTAGTGAGGCATGACTTCCCTTTGCTAAATCCATGCTGACTCTTTGCCATTAAGCCATGTTTATCAATATGCCCAGTGATTCTGTTCTTAATGATAGTTTCCACCATTTTGCCCGGCACAGACGTCAAGCTTACCGGTCTGTAGTTTCCAGGATCACCTCTGGATCCCTTTTTAAATATTGGGGTTACATTTGCCACCCTCCAGTCCTCAGGTACAGTGCCAGATGCCAACGTTAGGTTACAAATTACTACTAGTAGGTTTGCAATTTCACATTTGAGTTCCTTCAGAACTCTGGGGTGAATACCATCTGGCCCTGGTGATTTGTTCATATTAAGCTTGGTAATTTGCTCTAGAACCTCCTCCAGGGTCACGCTGATTTGTGACAGTTCATCCAATTCATCACCTACAAAGTAGGGTTCTGGCATGGGTATCTCCCCAACATCCTACGCAGTGAAGACCGAAGCAAAGAACTCGTTTAGCTTCTCTGCAATGTCCTTGTCCTCCCTGAGTGCCCCTTTTACTCCCTGGTCATCTAATGGCCCAACCGACTCCCTAGCAGGCTTCTTGCCTCTGATATACTTGAAAAAGGTTTTATTATTTGTGTTTGCCTCTTTAGCAAGTCTCCTTTCAAATTCTTTCTTGGCCTGCCTTATTAGCACCTTACAGTTACGTTGCCAGTGTTTATGCTCCTTTGTATTTTCCTCATTGGGGCTAGCTTTCCATTTCTTAAAGGATGCCTCTTTGGCTCGAATAGCCTCCTTTGCGTCTCCATTTAGCCACAGTGGTAGACGTTTAGTCCTCCTGCTACCTTTTTTAACTTGTGGGATGCATGTAATCTGGGCTTCCAAGGTGGTGCTTTTCAACAGCCTTCATGCCTCTTGCATCTGCAATATGCCTCTTAATTGCATCTGCAATATGCATATTATAAATACTTGCCCATATAATGCTCTTTGTGTTTTTGCACATCTAAAACTCCCAGCAGTTGGAGAATAACGAATTCAGAAGCTTGAATTACCTGCTGGTAATGGAGAAATTCTACATGTTATAGCTCAGTGTGAGTGGGCCCTGTGATCTTTACATGCAGAATCTAATGCTGTGGAATATGCAACTTTGGTTTTGTAGAGACAAGAAAGTTGGCTTTTATAGAGACTAAAGGTGCAATCCTCTATCTAATAGAAATCAACGGGAGCTGAGCCATTGACTTTAGTGAATGGAGGGTTGCGTCCTGTGTAATGCAATAATTGATATTTTGTGAGAGGATAGATCTAATTTACAAGAACTACCAAACCATTGATCTTATGTGGGGAGAGAATTGTAAGCTTTCCATGGAACACAGATCCTGGGCTTATTAGTTTGAACTTCCCTAGGAATTGTCTTGCATATAGAGCTGGGGGGGAAAAAAAGTTTGTGCGTTAGTCATGGAAAGCTTTAATCAGCAGTCTTTATAGAAAAGGCATTATTTCTAGCTGTACATTGCCAGCAACAAGGGGGATCAACGTAGTTGAAATCTTGGTACTCCAGGGTGCATAATGGACAAAGAGAGAATTTCTCTTCACTTGTATAACTTGCCTTACTAAAGGGATGCAATCCAGTTTGTAATCTAGTCAGCACATTACATCAATTGCAGCTTTCCCTGATCCTGGGCAGGGGGCATGCCGCACAGCTTCCCCCAGCTCCCTCTCCTCACATCAAAGCTCTGGCTCCCAGGCAGTCTGGAGGGTTTGGTAAGCAGCAAGAACAGACAGTGCAGGACACACTCTGCCTGCTTCCACATCCTCCAGGTGACTCAGCATCTATTGAGCCTGAGGAAATGGCATGAATATGCCCCCAGGCGGCTACTTCTGAGAGCTGCAGCACAGGTGCCAGAGAGCCGCATGTGGCTCCTGAGCTGCCACTTGCCCACCTCTGTTTCATAGCTTTAGAAATGAAATTACTGGCATGGCATACAGTAACACAGCAAGCGGAGCCTTTCTTTTGCTCTCCAATCAGTCACTGGAAAGCAACTCTCCCAAGCCAGAAAGGTGTCCTCATTGGGGCTATACCACTACCTGGGGAAGCAAGGGGAAAATACTTGTTTTGGTCGAGACAGGAATTGGTAGAAGTTTGGGCATTGTACTGCAGTCTTTAATCCTAGTAACCAGGGCCCCGAGGGAAACGCGGGTCTGCGAATCGCAGATTTCCCGCGGAATTCCCCTCCCCCCGCGGAATCTCCTGCCCCGCTTACCCCAGCGCAGAATTTCCAGCCTGCGCTGCGGGGACGCGGGGCAGGAGATTCTATGGGGGAAGGGGAATGAACAAACCCTCGGGGCTTCCCCTCCCCAGCCTCCCCA
>QEPC01001283.1:841373-896671 GCA_003113815.1 Sphenodon punctatus
TTGGCCCCTGACTCCCGCGGAATTTTAAAAAAAATTCCGCGGAAGAATCGGGGCCCTGCTAGTAACGTGTGAAGTCATTTGAATATGAGGCCAGTGGTAATAAAACATCTTATTAATAGAATGACTGGGATATCTTTCAAGTGTTGGGAATCCTGCTCTCTAGGAAAAATGAGAGGGGAACATGGCTAGCCAGAAATTCATATTTTTCTGCTCCTGGAACTGTGTTGTTGCTGCAGCACCCAGTCTGTCCCACCACCTGATATACCTTGGGTGAAGCCACACAAACTAGGGCTGGCCTGATCTGCCCATCTGACCCAGAATGGGCAATCACAGCCACCACACTTTGGGTGGGTAAGGGGAGCAGGCCACACAACCTGCCACCACCTGTCTCAATCTCTTTCTTTTGGGACCAGCACAGCAACTGCACTTCAGCCTTATTGTGCAAGCTCATTCAGAAAATAAAAGTGTAAAGTTTTTCATGCTTTTTCCTAATGTGAAACTTGGCTTGTGAGAGAACAAATGCTAGATGAGCCAAATTTTGCATTGATCTGCTTCCCATATGGAAAGGAATGACCCCAGATTTACCCCTGTGTATCTGAGCAGAAATCTGACCAGAACTTAATTTAGTAGTGCTCATGCAGTCTATTGAGTGGAGCAGGGAGCCTTTAATGAAGGGAATGTGGCTTGACATAAGTGAACTTAATTGGTGTAAGTGAATTATTTCTAGATCCCTGACCAGTGTAGAAAGAGGTTCCATTAATTCCAGGCACGTGGGCTGTGACTGTTTTTTTCATGGCCCCAGACAATGTCTGACCTAACCAGAATGAAGTAAATAAAAGTCATCGGTCCAGAACATTCATTCTTCACTGATGTATCCGTGCCTAAAATAAAGCAGGCAGTTTGCTCGCTCACTTGCTAAGATGCCCATAGCCAGCACTAGCATTTTTTTTGGTTAAACTCCTGTATTGTGTATCAAGCCATCTATGGTGGAAACTCTCCATGCAGACTTCCTGACCAGTGAACACTGGTAAAAAAACAAGCAGGAATTTTTCTGAAACCTTTGGGATGGAGTAACTGCCAGCCGGGCAGCGCACTCTACAAGTGCATGCACTGATGGTGCAGTGATTAGAAGGTAAATGAGCATGTCTCCTGCATGTGAGGATTTTCAAGTCTTAAATGTTAGTTAAAACCTTATTTGTGTAAGGACATTAATAAAGCTGTTCTTGGAGATTTGCAAGGCAGTTAAGTCTTGCATAAGAAGCACTGCAAGTGTATCTGAACTCATTGTACAGTGGGCACTTGATGGCTCAATAGCCACTGAAGTGTGTCTCTCTCTCTCTTTTTTTAAAAAAATTTTCTTGCTTGATAGTTCAAAGGAGAATGTGCAAATATACATATTTAATATTACATATCATAACACGTATTTCCCACCCCATACAATCTCCATAACCCTACACTCTAAACCTTTAGGAACAGTTTTTTTCAGTATTGATTTGTATAATAATCATTTTTGGTAGTCATTTGCATTACATTCAATATCAAATTTGTGTGTCATACAGGCCTGTTTAACACAAATAAAGTACTTCTTTAAAAAATAATGGTCAAATAATATTGTCTTGTCGTGTTCTTCCCCTTCTGTGGTGGCTATGACCGAAAACCAAGTTGCCTCGAAGTCTTCGTGCTTGTTTTTGAGATTCGCCATCAATTTCTCCATTGTAAAGAAGAACCATATACGACTGACCCGTTCCTGTAGTGGTATAGATCCCTGAGATTTCCAATGTCTAGCTATCGCGTTAGGTGCTGCTAAACATAAAACTTTGCACGAGTCCTGATGGCGTTTCAAGGCTCCCTCATTCAGGTATATCCCGAATAACGCCATTTCAGACTTAAAAGGAACAAATGCATTTGTTACTTTAGTCATAAAACCCCATATTTGTCTCCAAAATTGTTGAGCAAATACGCAGTCCCAAAGACAGTGCATCAGGGAACCCACCTGCCTACAACCATTCCAACATAGCCCCTTTGGATCCACCCCCATATATTTCAACTGTACGGGAGTCAAATAATACCTGGTAGAAATTTTTAGTTGTGTTTCCTTCAATTCCATTGCCGATGCACAGTTTTGCAAAAAATTCCATATTTTTAAAATCTCTTTTTCTGTGAATTTGCGGGCCAAATCCTGTTCCCATTGTTTTATATAATTATTTTCCTTGGAATATATAAACCCCTTCAATTCTTTATATATCCTTGAGAGTCTGCCCTTCGTACCTGCTAAGTTAAATATAGTTGATTCTATCCCTAGGGGCACCTGTCCAAAGCTCTTTATTGAATCAGAAGCTGCAAAAACACTTTTCAATTGGAGGTAGTGGAATGTATTTATTTGACCTTGTATTAAAGACTCCAATTCTTGTGGTGTTCTTTAAAAAAAAACTTACCCTCCATAAACAATTGACTTACTTTAGTTATTCCTTTCTCTCTTAGTTGGGTCCTCAGCTGGATAGCCACTTCTTTGTCCTTTATACATAATCTCTCAACTGGAGAATATAGGGATGCGTATCGCTTATCATCAAGCTTCCTTTGTACTAATCTCCAGTGTTTAAACACTGTGGATGTTCTTTTATTAATTGAGAAGGTATTACTCCATTAACCAAATATTCACTGAATGTATTTAAACCTAATAAGTCCTTTTCAATCTCAATCCAATCTGGGTGTTTTGGTTGATTGAACCAACTTTGTATTGTGGCTAATACTGCAGCTTTATAGTAGAGCCTTACATCGGGTAAGTTTAAACCACCCATATTGGTAGGTTTTAATAATATAGCCATTTTTAGTCTGGGTTTCTGAGCCGACCAAATATGATCCCGAATTAAAATGTCTGTTTAAAAAAGGAAGCAGGTATATTAATTGGTAAAGCTAAAATTTTGTATATTATTTTAGGTAATCCAATCATCCTAAACAAATTAATCCTACCTTGCCAGGAACACATTAGGTTCTTCTATTGTGCAAACTCTTTCCGTATCTGTGGCAAAATTAGGGGAAAATTAGCCTTATAGAGATCTTTACAATCTGGAGTAAGTGTTACCCCATAATATTTAATGCCTTTTCTGTTTTCCGGAAAGGGCGTTACTTTTTAAATCTGCTCTCTTTTTTCCACTGATGTTCCAAATATTAGGGAATAGGATTTATCTTGATTTTTTTATATCCTGATACTTTCCCAAATTGTTCTATCGTATTTATTAAATGTGGCAGGGATTCTACAGGGTTTAAAAAAAATAAAATTAAATCATCTGCGTAGAGAGAGAGTTTATATTGCTGTCCATTTATCTGTATACCCTTAATTGCCTTGTTTTGTTGTATGGCAGCAGCCAAACCCTCCAAGACAATGTCAAAAGGTAAGGGTGACAGAGGGCATCCCTGTCTCATTCCCTGGTATAAATTAAAAGTCTCTGTAACCTTACTATTTATTATCAAACCAGTGATTGTGGTTGGAGATAAATGGCCATTATCCATTTAAAAAAATTGCCTGAGAACCCAATTTTTTCCAGCATTGCAAGTAAATATTTAATTTCCAAAAAGTCAAAGGCTTTTTTGCATCTGCAGATATGATCATGGCTTGATCTTTACTGTCTTTTTGGGAATAAATTAAATTAACTACCTTTCTTATGTTGTCTGTACCCTGCTGGCCAGGTATGAACCCAACCTGATCTGGGTGTACCATTTCCCCAATCACACTTTTCAATCTCGTCGCTAAGACCTTGGCAAAAATTTTAAAATCATTGTTCAAAAGAGAGAGGTCTATAGCTTCCACACTTACTGACTGGTCTTCCGAGTTTAGACACTAAAGTAATTTGTGCTTCATAAAAGGATCGTGGCATTTAATTGTATTTCAAAATACCATTAAATATGTTTTGCTCAGAAACCCATCTGGGCCATTTGTTTTATTATTTTTCATGTTGTCAGTAGCCTCTTGTACTTCCAAATTAGAGATGGGTGTGCTTAAAAAAGTGTTTTGGGCATGGTTTAATTTAGGAAGAGTAATTTTATCTAAATACGCCTTAATGTCTGATGGTTCAGTGGTGGTGGTGTTGTTATTATTATTTTATTATTACAAGCATTTGTATAGCGCCAGCAGTGTACCTGGCGCTTTACATAGCAATGAGAAAGACATGGTTCCTGCCCATGGCTTACACTCTAGTAGACTAGGAGGGGAGAGACAGGGATAGGGGACATATGGAAAGACAAGGGATAAAAACATTCAAGTGAATGTGGAGTCTCAGGTGCACGTGCTTGGCTTGGTTGCAGTTAGGCGGACAGTAAATGTTGAGCGGCGAGTACTAGCGGGCGTTGGGGAAGACGGTGAGGAAGAGGTGGGTTTTAGGAGGGATATGAAGGAACGGAAGGAAGGGGCGAGGCGGATGTGGGCAGGGAGGGAGTTCCAGGCATGGGGGGCAGCTAGGGAGAAGGGACAAAAGCGGTTAGGGGAGATGAGGGAGGTGACAGAGGAGGAGCGGAGAGTGCATGCAGGAGTGTGTAAGGAGAGGAGGGCTGAGAGGTGGGGGGGCAGGTTGTGGAGGGTTTTGTAGGTAAGCACCAGGAGTTTGTGAAGGATGCGTTGGGGGAGGGGGAGCCAGTGAAGCGAGGAGAGGCTGCATGTGGTCGAAGCGACAGGCCGAGGTGGATGACCCTAGCAGCGGCGTTTTGGATGGAAATAAGGGGGGGGGGGACGACAGATGAGAGTGGAGGAGGCCAGTAAGGAGGCGGTTGCAGTAGTCAAGGCGGGAGATGACCATGGCGTTTGGCTGAGGAGACAGAGAAAGGGGCGAATCCGAGCAATGTTATGGAGGGCAAAGCGACGGGACTTGGCAACAGTGTCGATGTACGGTTTGAAGGAAAGGTGAGTATCGAAGACGAAGCCCAGACTACGGGCTTGGGGAACAGGACGGATGGTGACTCCATCAATGAGGATGGACAGAGGGGAAGGGAGGAAAGATAAGGTGTTCAGTCTTAGCCATGTTGTGCTTGAGCTGACGTTGGGACATCCAGGCGGAGATATCAGAGAGACAGTTGATGAGGCGAGCTTGGACAGAAGGGGAGAGAGAGGGGTGGAGAGAGAGAGTTGAGTATCATCAGTGTAGAGGTGGTATTGGAAGCCGTGGGAGGTAATGAGTTTGCCAAGGGACAGGGTGTAGATAGAGAAGAGGAGAGGGCCCAGGACCGAGCCTTGGGGGACCCTACCGAGAGGGGGAGGGAGGAGGAGGTGGAATTAGGGAGGAGGAGGTGGAATTGGGAAGAGACACATTGAAGGAGTGGTCAGAGAGGTAGGAGGAAAACCAGTCAAGGACAGAGCCGCAGAAGCCCAGGGAGCGAAGAGAGTCCAGTAGGAGCGAGTGGTCGACAGTGTCAAAGGTAGCAGAGAGGTCAAGGAGGACAAGAATGGAGTAGAGACACTTAGATTTAGCAACAAGTAGATCGTTGGTGATCTTGGCAAGGGCAGTCTCAGTGGAGTAAAGGGGGCGGAAGCCGGACTGGAGAGGGTCCAGGGAGGAGTTGGCAGAGAGAAGTTCAAGGCAGCAGGAGTAGACAACATGTTCCAGAAGCTTAGAGGCAAAGGGAATGAGGGAGACTGGTTGGTAGCTAAAGGGGTCGAGGGTGGACTTTTTGAGGATGGGAGAGACAGTGGCATGCTTGAAGGCAGAGGGGAAGGAGCCAGTGGAGAGGGAGAGATTAATGACCTGTAGAAGGGGAGGGGCAACAGTGCGAGCAATAGGTAGCATAGCAATATTAGATGCATCTTTTTTTGTGTGTGTGTAGAAATCTAAAAGTACTTTAGGTATCTGATCTTGTTCCTGGCATCTGTTACCATCTTCCTGACATATTCAGCTATAAATGCCTTCTTCTGTTTAGTTTTAGTTAATCTTGCCAGTGCTTTTCCTGTCAATCTTATCATAATAATAGAATCTTATACATTTAATTGCCCTGACACCTTTTTGATTTCCACTGTATTGACAACTTGCTTTGGCTATTTCCCTCAATAAATTTTTTGAAGGGGATACTTTGTTTATGGCCGCCAGCCTTTGTAAATTAGCATACAGATCTTTAATTGCAGCCCTCTTTTTCTCCTTTCCTCTTTCAGGATCATCATCTGCGCAGCGAACTTTAAAATAGATTTTAGACCTCTCTCATTCAGAATGGGAATCCCCCTCCCCCATTTTTTGTGTTTCAGAATTGTTTGAGTAATCTGGATAGACCTTTATTTTGTCATTTTGAAAGATGATTTGCTTCTTTACTCTTGCCAATTAAAAACATTTCTTCCTTATTTTGGAAGGATGTGAATTTAACAATTATTGTCCTCGGGGTGGTCAGATTCTTTTATTTGTGGCCTTCCAGTTCTATGGGCTATATCAATGCCCACCTTATGTAGATGCTTCTCTTCTGGGAAGGCTTCTTTTAATAGAGTCCGTATTAGCTCCTTCACCCCTGAGGTCTCGCATCCTTCCTTAATTCCAGCAAATCTCAGCTTCTCTCTCCTAGATCTGTTCTCCAGGTCCTCTGTTTTTTTTGCAAGAGAAAGGAGACTGACTGATTCCTGTAACTTATTCATACGCTCCTCTGAAGACACTGTGTGATCTTCAAGAGCTGAAACTTGATCCTCAGCTGTGTCTAGCCTTTTAGCTAGCACTTCTAAGTTTTTATTTCCAGCCTCTACAGAGGCTCTAAGCTTGGTCATCTCAGCTTTCAGCTCTTTTTTCATCCCTAGGATCAGTTCTGCTACCGACCTTTCTCCCGCCTCTTCCTCCTCTGAAGTTGCCGTGGCCTCAGGCAACGCCATTTCCCCACCACCGCTCTGCATCACACCTCGCCTCCCTCCCGAGACCTCTCTCTGGGCTGTCGCGGACAATACCTCCCTAACGAGGTTTCTTTGTTAGTCCCCCCCCCCCCCCCCCAAGCTCTTCAGCGACATCCTGATTGCAGGCAGGGACTTTTCAGGGAGGGAATCAAACTTAAAAGGCAGGTTTTTTCGGCTGGTCGGAGGAGTTCAGAGGATCCCTAGCTTATTCAGGGCAGCGCGTGCGCAGTCCCCCGCCACCACATTCTTTAAGCAAAACCTTGTTGTTTGGAGTTTATTCTGTTATATAAAATTGTAATGATTTTAGTGACTTGTTTGGTTTCTTTTTGTATGAGAGAATGACCATCCTTTCTTTATAATGTAGCATTGTTTGTATTCCTGGTTTAATTGAGATTTGGATCATATATGATACAAGAAAACTAATTGTTGTTTGGGTTTTATATAACGCCGGCAATGTGCTTGCCACGAAACAGTCATTAATTAGAGCCGGATCCCTGCCTAGAGGTGAAGGGCTTACAATTTAGGATGGCTAAGGCAGAGGGGAATGTTCATGGAGTTGAGAAGTCACAGATGCATGTACATAGCTTAGTTACAGAGGAGAACACATTCCTAGGGTCCAGACCTGATGTTGTGTAGAGGAAAAGGGAAAGATAGGGGAAGGAAGGGCGCATCACTTGACAGATCTAATTTTTGTTTTTAAAGGTGAGGCTGGAGTTGTCCAGTCTACAGTTTGGAAAGATTTGTCCCCATAAAATGAGGTTCGGTGATCAGCTCTCTATGGCCTTGCTTGCAGTGGCACGTTTTTTTCCTTCTTCCAAATTTCTAACCATTGCTCTGTAAGTGGTCCATTTAGCCTAGTATCCCATCTCGGACAGTGGCCACCTTTTGGTTGTTTCGGAAAGTCTGGTTTTCAAATTTTCGTGAATGCAATACCCGTGTTAGTAACAATTGTGTAGACTATTGTTATGGTGGGATGTTTGAATGGTTGCTTGCTTTCATAGAAAGCATTATCAGTTGTCAATATTACTTAATAAATACAACACTGATGGCAGTAGAACATCTTACTAGCCTAACATGGTACCTCTCCACTGCCTTCCCTGTGCCCTAGCAAAGGAACAGCAGACTACGTTCAATAGACTTCCCTTCTGCAACCCAAGTACAAGGTTACAGCACTCAGATTTTTGAATTAACATACTGTAGGTGTGATTCCCTAAGTGGTTCAAAAGGCTGAACATTTGGTGGAGTGCTGCCAGTAGTGAGTTAGGTCCAATATCTGCTTTGTAGCTAAAGCTAACAAAGGGGAACTGGACATATTTGCTCACTGATATATTTAGCTGTTGAGTACTGAGTGCACATTGCTCAATGCTAAGTTTTCCACTTGTGGCTTTTTTCCTTTGTCCATTTCATTTTTATTTTGGAGAACTGTTTTAATTCTAAAATGCCTTTTAGCCCCCAAAGCCTTTTTTGGTATAGTAACATAAGCATTGCATGAAATCACTTTTAGACAAGTGTTTGGACTTAAAAAATGACATTTAATAGATCAATTGACACTATTGTCTGAGACCCTCATGGTTTCATGTATTCTCACAACACTTCGAGATAAGGAAGTGGTGCCATCTAACAAATGGGGAACGGAGGCACAGAGGCTGAAGGTGAACGTAGAGGTTGGTACCTGTTATCTAAACAGAGGTACTGTACCTCAGTGAAAGGAGTCCTTTTTTTGTGAACATTTCTTCAAGTGTAAAGATGTTTACCCCTGGGATCTGTTTCATGTGAATGACGCTGTTGTCCTAATTTAACTTCTTGGTTTTTATTGGTTGGTTAAACTATTAACTTGGTAAAGCAGGCACATCATCAACTGTGCTTCTGGCCATGAAGATTCAGTAGGAGTTAGATTGGCGTACACAGAACTTCATTTATCTGTATTCTTGGGGCTTTGATCGGTCTATTATGTTAAATAAATACTCCAGTACCTTGGAGTTGACCTTCCTTTACACCAGATTGTCCTACCTAGAGTTCATCTTGCAGCACATGCCACTCCAGCATGATTGATATATGGGCTTGCTTTCAAGAAAGGCCTTTGCATTTAACCAGACGGTAACTAAATCAGGTCATTCGCAGCTTGCAGAAGGGTATCCTGCTGTACGTGCTGTTGGGTTTGTAGCAGTTAGATACACACAAATCATTGTGTTGACAGAACACCCTCTAAAAATGAAACTGTGCTTCTGTTACCCAGGGAATCGTTGAAATACATGATGACTCTGGCAGCATCCAACAGAGGGTACAGCCAGAACTGTAGTTGTGTATTAATAAATCATGCACAGGCAGAATTCTCCTTCAAGTGGGATAGAGCCTTAGAATGTGTTCTGCTCAGTGTCTGTGCTGTGCCCTAGAGTGGGCGGGGGTATGTGTGAGAGTGAGCCAACTCTGCTGATGTGACTTTGTCACACAATACAGAATTTTCAGAACTCTTATTCATTTCCCCCATTTACAGTAGAGTTGCAGGAGCTGAAAGTGAAATAAACAGGCAAAATAGAAGTTTCCTTTCAATAGTTGCAAATCTGCTTTTAACAACATGCTCTGGTTTGAAAAATAAAATAAAATGGGGCAGTGTGGTGCTGAAAGAGGAGTCTGTTCTTTCAAACTAACAATTTGGGGGAGAGGTGCTGAAAACTGTTTCCATACATATGGAATATGCTTTATTCACATTGGTGGTGGCTTGTTGTAAACTTGGGACCAACTATCTTTCAGAGGGCGTAGGGCAAGGCAGTTGAGGTTGATGTGCTTGTACATTCAGGACTCTCCTCTACTGTATTAGAATTTTAAGGTTTGAAAAACCCAGTAGCCCTGGATGATTGGTATCTTCACCCAGGTGAGCTGACTCTTGGAACCATTGCCTCTGACTCTGGATGGGGAGAAAAGCAGCTGGGATGCCCAACTACCTCTAATGTGTTGTTTTTAAAGGAGAAGATAATAGGGGCAGCAGTGGTACTGCTCTCTATGAGGAATTGGGGGATGGGGAGCAGATTAACATGAGAACATCTTTCCTTTCAAAAGGAGGAGGCAGAGTTAAATGGGTGTCCTGCATGTTTGGAAAGATGATCATAACAGCAGCCAAGTCCTCTTTTAAAAAAAAAAAAAAAAAAAAGGAAATGTTTGGTTATCAATGGGAAAGAACTCAAACTTCATTTTTTTCAGGTTGTGAGGAGTCCAGAATTGCCTAGGTGTTGGGGAGCCAAATTAAGCAGGGTGTTGTCAGTTAGGCACCTGACAGTGTAGGGAAGGGAGCAATAAGCATGGGGATATTCACTTTGTGTACCTGTTCCTCTCTCCTCTTGTACAACTACCCAGCATTAACCAGGAGGAATGTGTGTGATCTTGGAATGCTGTTTTCTATACTTTATCTTGCATGGAAAGGCTTGCATTCAGGTTGGCCATGCAAAAAGCTTGCTGTTTCTAGGGTGGCATTCCTAAGATGGGAAGTTCCCCAGGGCAGGAGGAGGAAGGCATTCAGAGCCTGTCACCAACTCGCTAAAGACTTTTCTTGTTAGTGTTGCATTATGTGACCTTTGACTGTGTCTTTCAGCACACAAGGGGATCAGCCATGGCGGGTGATGCCATCATGGTTATGAGAGGCCTGGCAAAGCTCACTAAGGCAGTGGTGGAAACCCAGGCAGGACAGCTTCGGCAAGTCATCTTTGGTGGTTATGCGGTTACCATAGCAAGGAGCTTTCAGGCTGCTGCAGAAGAACAATTCAGTGCTGCCATGGGGAAAATGCAGGTAATGAAGAGTGTGTTCTCATGTTTACCTTTGTTAAATCTATACATATTTGCATCTTGTTTGCTTCTTCCCCCTATGGGAGCTTTATTCAATTACTTTTCATGGTGGGCTGGGTTAAAGAAACGACATAACTTATTGGGGTAAACAGTTGACATTGCAGCTTGTTTCTTCGTTGTTTATATTTGAATGCCAGCACATTCCCTAATGATGTGTTCATATAGATACACGTATCTTGCACTTGCTCAGATTTAATTTAGGCTTTCTTGTAGCCCAGTGAGTCTACACACACTCACTAACAGAAGTTGGTTCAATAAAAGGTATCCTTTGAATTACTATGGGGGCAATCCAACGGCCCACGTATGCCAACCCCCACACATGGTGCATGGCCAGAACACGCGTGCTTATGTGCACATGCATGCTGTGCGTTCAGCACAGCCCCGGACGGCTGTGCGTGCGGTAAGCATATACACATGAGCGCACGTGTTCTGGCCAGAGCACGGCACCAATGGGCGGCATATACAGCCTGTTGGATTTCAGCCTACATTGCAAACCCAGGGCTAGGGGCTTGCAATGAGGATGTAGGGCAGTGCTCCAGCTCCCAGCTGAGATGGGGGGGGGGGGGGGGGAGATGCATCTTTTCTGCAAGTTGACAATTGCGTCCCCTTCACTAGGGCCTTTTACATATTGGGTTGATCACTCCCATTGTTTTGCAGATCAGGAGCCGCTAGCCTATGGATCTGCCTTACAGATCTCATCTGTGACTAACAGGATCATGAGAGTTGCAAGGAACATCAAAGATCTAGTCCAAACCCCCAACTCATATAAAGTTATATTTTATCAACATTACTGTACAGGTTTAAGCAACATACTTCATACATCATTATATTCAGTGTTTCATGAAAATTCAAGTGATGCCAAATACGACCATTTTACATGGATGCATTTTGGAATAAAGAAATAATGCTGTTTACATAGTACATGGCATATTTAAACATGTCAAATTCCATATATCATAAGCCATTGCTACAGGGTGGCATGTAGAGGCTACCTTGCTGTTGCCATCTGTAAACTCCTGGCAGTAGCTGTGTTGGGCAGTGACAGTTGTAAGGTTTAGTACATTTAGATGAGAGGAGCGCACACACTGTTCTCGCATTTGCCCTGGCTGCACACCCCCTTATGTCCATGACTGATGAGCCCGATAGAATGATGTAGCCTCATTTTTAACCTGCTTTCTCTTGGTTGCTGAAATAGCTTGCCATATTTTGAAGAATGTGCCGAAAAGCTCCTTTTAGAAGTTGGTTGAATGGAATGGGCACCACATTGCACTTTTCTGCATGAAGATGGAGGCTGAACAGTGTCTGAGCTTTGCTCTCAGAGGCATTTTGAGGGTGGTGTTATAATAAAATAGCAAGGCATTGAGATTTGGGAGCAAAATGCGACGATAGGCCCACTCCAGCTTGCTGGTCTTGGCAGCCACTTGCTTGTTTTTGGTGTTTTTTTGCGGTGGCCTCAGAGTTAAATCACAGTTTGCTCTGAGCTCCATAGTTGGGTTCCTACCCTCAAGTCCTCGTACAACTGTAATAACTTCTACAGGGCTTAAGCATCCTACTCTCTCTCCCCCCCCCCCCCCCCCCCCACCCCCCCTCTCTCTCTCTCTCTCTCTCTCTCTCTCTCTCTCTCCCCCCCCCCCCCCCTTTCCAGAGGATTTTAGTGGTATGAAAAGTCAGATTTGGAGACTTGTATAGACCAGGGGGAATAGGACTTTTTTGATGCTTTCTTCTCTGATAATATGTGCAATAGCAGTATTCGAATATGTTATGAAACCTGCAGCCGTTTTATTGACACAAACTGTGGATGGTAGAGCAGATTTGCTGGGATGTCACTCTTGCTCAGCCAGAGCCTCTCTGACTAGCGGTCTGTTTTCCCCAGGCCTAGAGAGGCGAAAGTTGTGTGCAAATGCTTTCTAGCAATTTTCTCCTGATAGCTGAGTGGTGTGTGGCTAGATCTCTGCTTCATCGTTTTCCCTAAGCTGGGTCTATTTCATAGGGTACGCTTGGTTTTACTACCCAGCTGAGAAAAACACTGAAACAATGTGCATCGGCCACTTTTGTTTGTATTGCCAAAGTAAATATCTATGAAGTTGATATTTTGTTTCAGTTTTTCATGGTTAATGGCTTCTTCTCACTTGACTCAGAATGGGATTCTCTAGACCAAATTAACTCTTTCTCCCCTTAGTACTTTGCTAACCCTCTTCCACTAGAGAAATGTGCCAAAGACCACCTGTTGTTCAGCAGCCCGGAGGCCTGGGCTTGGGCCAGGCCAGGGTTTGGCCTACCCTCTTTTTATTTCAATGGCTTTTAGAGGAATATTGGTTGGGGGAGTCTTGGTGGGTGAGGGCAGGCATGGGGGTAGTGCTGTTCCTCCCCCCCCCCCCAATGAGAGGGGGGTACAGGTGTGGGGAGTGTGAGGGGGGTTATGGGCAAGGGGGAGGAGGCTTATGCCATGCCCCCCCTGGTGAGGGGGGTACAGGCATGGATGGAGGATAGTACCACTGCCTCCTAGTGGGGGGTTTCCTTCCTGCCTCCCTGACCCAATTATTCTCTGGAGAGGTCAGGTGCAGGGGCTGCCCTCCAGCTTCTTTTGGAATCGGGCTGGAGGGAGTGGCTGGGGCACCCGCTGCTGAAATGATTGGGCTTATGTTGGGTATATGGGTACGTATGGCAAGGGGGGAGGAAAAGTCATCCTGGTGTTAGGACACGGACCCGCTCCATGTGTGAATATTGGAGGCCGGTACCCCAATATCCAAACGACCTCTTAAATTTAGGGGGAATTAGCCAAATTGATTCAAAGGGGCCGCGCGTGTCCACTGGGATCAGTCAAAGGACGTGATGCACTGCCAGCTGTCTGGAATCTCCCTCCCACACCCCGACACAGAAAAGGGGATACTCTGATACAACTAAGGGAGGTTTATTGACAGAGGACTAGGTATATTACATACAAATAAGTTCTGTACCCTCCCACCCAAACACAGTTGACATATACACACACTAATTTACAAGCAAAACCCTCTGGTCTGGTTCTCTGGTGTAAGTGGATGTTGCGAAAAAGAGAGGGGGAGGGGGAAGAGGGGAAATAAGCAAGATTACCTATCCAAACCTGTTGACAAGGGACAGGTAACCCTGTAGATCCAGCGGCGTTTGGTGAGAAGGGGGTGGGGGGGGGAGAGGCTTGGACAGACCAAAAGGGGGTAATGGTCTGGGAGAGATCCTTGAGGCAAGCACGCACAGAGTAACCTGCTTGTGTTTGCGTTCCAGAATGACCCAATTTGCTCCTGGGGGCAAGGGCAGTTACAGGGTTTTGAGAGGCGGGGCAAGGGGTCTCAAAAGTGCACAAAAGGTGTTACTTTAAAATGGTAGGGCTGAAAAAGAAACCTTTGCATGATGTGTTTGGGGGAAATAAAGCTCTGGAGGATTTCAGTGGGGGCATGACAGGATGAGCCAGAGGGCAAAGGGGAGTTTCTATAGACAGAGGAAGGGAGCTATTTCTAAACGGGCGTGGAGCGATCGACCTAATCGATCTGTTGTTTGCTCAGAGTTTCGAGGGCTGTGGAGGGCTCATCTCAAGAGAGCTAGGCCACCTGTTTTTTGGCCGCTCCATTGTTTACCCAGGAGCCTCCCTTGTTTCATTCTTATTCCTTCTGACCAGACCGGTTTTGCATGGGGCGTTTTCCCCCTTGGGGTGCTGCCAAGGGGTGTGTATGTGTGTCTCTGGTCTTGGGGAGGGAAAATGGTGGTGTTCCTAACACTGGCTATATGATTGTTGGGTGGCGGTGTTAGGGAAGAGGTTGTGTGTGTGTGTGTGTGTGTGTGTGTGTGTGTTATGGGGGCTTGTTAAAGCTGTTTTTATGTGATGTGAGCCATGCAGAGCCTTAATCAGAAGGGTGGGGTAATATTGGAATAAATCGAGAAGTTTGCAGTTAGGTGCTTATTCTAACCTAGGCCCAGGCTTTCAAGTCTTTGGTTCACAAGGTTGTGGCTGGATTTTCAAAGAGCTCAGCTTCTTGGGCACCTGAAATCAGGGTTGTATCTTAAGAAATGCTAGGAACCCCGCAACCCTAGTTGGGACACTGTATCCGCAGTCGAGGTGAAGATACTTAACAAATGTAACCATTTTGGTGCACAGATGGAAGCGGAGTTCTTCAAAACCTGATACTAAAAGCACTTATATTCCCCATTATATTTCAAGAGGAGCTGTAGCAGAGGCTCCTGCCGTCTGTGGCTGGGTCACAGTTCTGATGTATTTTGCATGTATCTGTCTTGGAATACGGAATCTTGTTCACGTCTCAAAATGGGGTCAAACCGGCAAAAACGTACGATACATTGAACTGGGTGCCATTTTTTCTTTGAAGATTTGTCATTTTGTTTCTTGGGAGTCATGGTATTCGTCCCCATGTCCTATGCAGATCTTTACTCTGGTGTTGATTCCCTGCATAGCCCTCTTAACCCCATAAATGCCAGCAGGTGGATAACTTTTTGGTTCTTTCTTTCTTAGAATTTTAGGTTATTATACAGCTAAGTTGCTGCCATGTTTCTGGTGCCAGCAGAATTTCTATATGCCATGATGTGCATCCTCAGGAGAGAAATAGGGAGACTTCTGGTCATATTGCTGCATGTTTCTGGAGTATTCTCCTGAGGAAATTGTATTTATTTATAGACTTGTAGTGTATTTGTCCTGCTGCATGCAAATCAAACTGCGTTAATAGCTGCAACCTGGTGCTTGCCTTAGGGACAGAATATATGATACCAGATGAAAAAAGAAACCACAGTAGTAAATAAGTCTCTCTCTCTCTCTCTCTCTTGCTTCCCTAGTCAGGTGTTTCTGACTGACCTCTTTTAAACTAATGTTAGTTAAGGTGAACCTGTTCAATTTTGAACCCTGACAGCTGTTGCTGTTGCTGCAGAGAATTTTTCCAGTGATGAGGCTTTGAATTCCATGAGCACTGCCTGCATAACAGCAAGGGTTAGACATCTGGGACAGAGTCTAAAAATTCTGCAGTGTACCTGACCTTTTGTAAGGATTAAAATCTCATTGATTTTGGTTGTAGCTCTCGGCGGCATTGAGCGTGCATTCGTTGCTGGTACATAAACTTGTGGAGTATCGGGGCACTAGATAGCTCAGTGAGTTAATGCAGATTTCTTCATAGGTAGTTGGTGGTACTATAGGGTGACTAGCAGTATCTGCATTGCAGGGGGACCTTGATAACATGTATTGTTAAATTTCCTGAGTTAGCAAGGTTCGTAGGTTACACTGCAGGTAGTCAGAGTACAGGAATGGATATAAGACACTTACATGTCTTTCAGGCTGCTGCGTTTTCTGTCCCATTTCCTAACTTTGTACTTGATTCATTCCCTTTCTAATTTTTCTTTGGAAAGCAAACTTGCACTGTAGAATTTCAGGTTCTAGGTTTTTTATGGGGTACTAGAGTTGCCATGGTAACCAGACTTTTTAAGCGCAGACTTAAAAAAGACCAGAGACAGAGAGTCCTATTCATATCCCTACCAGGAAGTGGCCCAAAACGGAAGCTCCATCACTAGAGGGCCAAAAAGGGCAAAAGAGGCTCCAGCTTCCATTAGCTTCATTGTGGAATCTCCCCAATTTCACATTAAAAAGCCAATTTCACATTTAAAAAGCCCAAATGAAAAAGCCCTTTGACTGACAGCCCCAAATTCTGCAGGCCTCTAAGACAGCAGGCTGTTGGCTAGGAGTTGGGCAGGAATCCAGCCCTTGGCAAGTCTTAATGGCCAGACTGTGGCCCTCCAAATACCCCCCCCCCCCCCGGCTGCCATAAGGATGCATTGGAAGAGCTGAGAAACACCCACAAGCACCACCCTGAGTGGGAGGTTTTGCATGTATAAGGTCCCAAGCTCAATCCCCAGCATCTCTGATTCAGGATCTCTGGTAGCACGCCTGGGTGAGGCCTCTGCCGGAGACCTGGATTTGAAACCCAGCTGCCATGTCAGGTTGTTACAATACTGGGCTAAGATGGAACATTGGATTGACCCGGACCACATTCATACCTGATGAGCTGTGCAGATTTTGGCTCCAGGAATTAATCTAGAAGCCAAAACATGCATGGGGTTTGTGAGGTTTTTTAAAGGGGCAGCTGCAAAAAAGGCTAATGCAATTTTCGGCTGCATTAACAAAAGCATCATTTCCAAGTCATGAGAAGTAATGGTTCTACTCTATTCTGAGCTGGTCAGACCTCATCTCGAGTACTGTGTCCAGTTCTGGGCATTGCACTTTAAGAAGGACCTTGACAAATTGGAATGAGTTCAGAGGAGGGCAACAAAGATGGTCAGGATGAGGAAAGATTAAAGGTGCTGGGTATGTTTTGCCTAGAGAAAAGAAGACTATGGGGAGACATGATAGTCTTCCGGCAAAGACTTATTCTCTCTTGTCCCTGGCAAGACTAGAAATAATGGGCTCAAATTACAAGAATACAGATTTCAGTTAAACATTATGAAGAACTTCCCAACAGTAAGAGCTGTTCGACAGTGGAATATATTGCCTAAGGAGGTGGTGGGCTGTCCTTTGCTAGCAGTTTTGATACGGAAGCTAGACAGCCATCTGTCAGAGATGCTGTAGCTGCGGATTTCCTGCATTGAGCAGGGGGTTGGACTAGATGATCTCTGAGATCACTTCCAACTCTGCGATTCTAGAAGTACGGCTGACCTTCATCTGTGGTGGCCTGCTTTACACCCGTTGGGCAGCCCTTACCCAGTTAGTGGAGGCACTTGGTCTGGGCTGTGACGGGAATGGTTCTGAGTCACAGCCCAGGCTAACGCCACCACCGACCGGGTAACGGCCCACACGAACATCCGACGAGCACATTCGAGCGTGATGGTGGGCCACAGCCCCATACGTGACAAAGCATGTCAGAGTGTGGTACCGTGGCCCACCGTCGCATCTGAAAACACCCACAGCTTCTCCACTTCTGGTATGCTAGACTTAAAGCTTAACTACTGAACCACGCTGATGGTGCTGCAAGCATTTCTAATCTAGCATCCCAGACGAGACCCTCCCCTCCCTGCTTTCCTTCCCTTACACCAGTTTCCTCTAGGAACACCGATCATTCTCTTATTTTTCCTCTCTTTACATAGCCTGTTCCAAAGTGTGACACCAAAAGGTTTAACCCAAGAGCTGCTTGCATGTAAGGGCAGTGCTGATTGGCAACTCTGCAGCAGGCAGGATAGAAGGCCCTGGATGCAGTAGTGTGGCAGTCCCCAAAGTTAGTAGCACTCCACACAATATGTGGATAACAATATGCTTTAATGGGCTGTAAAGCAATAGAATGGAACTGCATCTCCAATAAAGAATGAGGGAGAGGGTGGGTGTGTGTGTGGAATGACAAAAAAGGGGCCAGGGAGTGGGGAGGAATAACAGGGACAAGGCTACAGAGAGTGGATGCAGACTGATAAAGAGGAGGCAACAGGGAGGAGATGGAATGATGGAAAAATTATTTACAATATTTTTGTTGCCTCTATTGTTTCCAACAGGTATTCTATGGCATTCATTTCAGTATGTCCACAGAATCATTATTATTTATTTATTATTAATCATTTGTACAGCACAGGGATGGGGAACCTCCGGTCCTGGAGCCAAGTGCAGCCTATAGCTAGTTTGTATGTGGTCTCATCTCAAGTTCCTTGATCTGATCCCTGGATCCATTTCCTTCCTGGGGTGAGGCTGTGGCTCAGGTGACATTTCTTTTTTAAAAGGGATTGATTTCAAGGCGCAGTGCCTCTGAGCATATGCAGAGTGCCTTTCTTTGTGATGGGAACCTGAGTTTTTAAAAAAGGGACCCAAGGACACGGGGGGGGGGGGGGGGGGGTACACAATCCTATGCATCCTTGCTTCGGTGTAAGTTTGTTTATTTATTTATTCAACTCTCTTCTACTGCGCACCCACCTGCTCAAAGGACTTACTTCTGAGTACTCACGCACAGAACTGGACTGTAAGTGGGTGGAGGTAAGGGTGATAAGGATTTTAAAAAAAAAAAAGCAGGAAAAACCATGGAAACCTGAATGGATGGTCCTCAGCCATTGGCTGTTTATTGGCTACATAACCTTTTCCCTCCAATTTCTCTCCATGCATTTCATCATCATAAAAAAACACTACAGATCTGTGTGTCCTCACGGGGAACACTTGCTCTGCAATAAACTGTAGCAACAGATTTTTGCAGGATGGTAATATCACATTCCACAAGTGAGTATGTTGACTAGTAAAGATACGTTAAGTGTTAGGGCTGTCATCTGATTAAAAAAAATCCGAATTGCTTACATTTCCATAAGTGCATATGCATAAAACCAGTAGTTCTGAAGAAAACCAAAATGCTTTCTTTATTTGTGGTCCATTAAAGCCATATCCTAAAAAAACTATGCAGCCATATCCTACAGCTGGTGGGTGTTTCTCAGCTCTTCCAGTGCATCCTTATGGAGGCCGGGGGGGATGGTGTTTGGAGGGTCGCCCTCAGCCTGGCCATTAAGACTTGCCGAGGGCTGGATTCCTGCCCAACTCCTAGCCAAGAGCCTGCTGTGGAGAATTTGGGCCTGTCGGTCAAAGGGCTTTTTTATTTTGGCATTTTTAATGTGAAATTGAGATTCCCCATTTGAAGCTAATGGAAACTGGAGCCTCTTTTGTCCTTTTTAGCCCCCTAGTGCTGGAGCTTCAAGTTTGGGCCGGAAGTGAGGCTGGTGTGTAAATCTGATTTTTCTTAGATCTGTGACTGAAGAGGGGTTAACTACCACATAACAGTTCTAGGCAGCAAGTGAGGACAATAGAGTAGCCAGGCAAGGGAAGACCAGATAGAAGCAGCTTTCTGGAGTTGGAGAAAGGAACTCTGAAGTGTAGGAGCCAAGCGTGGCCCAATCTGTGGCTGTATTCACGTTGGTCTGAACAGTGATTTTGGGCAGTAGTGAAATGGAGGTCTAAATATTGACCTGTATGCATTTACTTTGAACCTGGGTTTGAGCTCGCATATTGCAGAAGAACAAATAGCGCGCGCTCCACCCTTTCTGAGAGAGATTGTACCTTCCAAGAAAGATTGTAGCAGTTGTTCCCATTGATTGAAATGGTGGATACTGTGAGTCACAGCCTATGCACTTTGGCAGAGCTAGGTGTAGGGAGTTGTGCCTAGTCATAGTCACAGTATTTGAAGTACTTAGGTTCTGACTTTGAGCACAGAATAATCATGCCACCAGAAAAACATAAACCTATTATAAGGTGGCAGCAACTTATCAAAGATTATATGAGACTACATTAAATAGTGTATGTAAAGAGCATTGTCTATATCTTCTGCCAGCAGTTTTCACTTAAACCAAGTCCTTTTCCATAGTAGAGACTTCCACTCTTTTTTTCCTTCGTTTTTTCTGTCCACCAGCTTCGTATATCGAAGGCTCTCTGTGATTTGTTCCCCATCACATGTAATCTGCTGAGTGATTTTCCCCCCTCCCCCCCCCCCCCCCAAACTCAATTGCAACATAGAATTCTATCTTCTTCCCCTCCTTGCTTTTGGTTTAACTTTCAGTGTTCAAAGAAAGCTCTTAGTCTTTCTGGTTTATTAGCAGGAGATAATTATTTCTCAGCAAATGCATTAAAAAACCCAACAAATTTCTATTTCTAAATAGTGTCCCCCTCCCCCCCCCTCTGTTTCTTCCCTTTAGGATGCTGACTTAGTGTGTGTTAGCTTTTCCATCATCCACGCTTCCCAAATTCTTTGGAACTAGTCAATGACTTTTAGGAGTGCTACTCTTTCAGTTCATTGCAATTGTAGTTCTACACGGCTTCTTTAGCCAGCAAGAGAGAGGTCTTATAAGATTACCTGTGTGGTGTGTTACACAAGTTTAATTATACAGCAATGGTGGTCTACACTTTTGAGAAAAGTGTGGGTGTGATAGAACCTGGATGGTGTCTAATGGAGAGGAATATAGAGAGGGAAGAAGCTGTGAAGCTGTGGGAGAGGATGATGGAAAACCTGACAGGCACAGAAGTTCTTTCAGCTCTTGTCACCGCTATGCCGTGTGTAAACAGTCTGTCTCCAGAATTCCTATACCTTCCTTTATTTCCAGGTGTCTAGTTTCATCTGTGCTTTAAACCATCCCTCTCAACGATTATCTGGAGCTGCATTACCTTTCCTAAGCGTTTTATCACTGGGCAAAGGCTCTTTTTCAAATACTAGGTACTCTTTGGTGGGGGGAGGATGTGGATGCAGTTTTATTTCCGTTTCTACTTCTGTTTTTAACTGTTCCAACGTTGTTTTTAGGAACTGGGGCAACAGCAGGAGAACCTGACTGACCTTGGTGAGGATTTTGGGAAGGACTACAATTTCTCCGAGACTGAGTCAGCGAGTTCTTCAAAGGACATTTCTTCCCACGGACAGCCTCATGAACGCAGTGGTGCGGAGGGTCCTTCTTGTGCTTATGTCACTCATGGACCTTTCAGAAACAAGAGTGAGACTGGAGATTCCAGCCAGGCGTTGAACCCCCTCTCTGCCAAAGTAAATGCAAAGCTGTTTGGAGGGTTTAGGGACCCTGGGAGTCCTTTTGCTGCTGCCTTTGGGCAAAGTAGGGCTTTTCACCAAGACCATTCCTCTGTCAGTGGACTAACAGCTGAAGACATTGACAAAGCCAGGCAAGCCAAGACTGATCCGGAACACAAACCACACAAACAGATGGTATGTGGGCTTTAAGAAATTCCCAGTCCTCTGCTTTTAGCTACAACCTTATCCTTTCATTCCTTGCCCTGCTCCTGTAGAATCTGAATTGCTTGTGGCAGGGAGGATGGCAGTGTAACATTTTCTCTACACCCCTTGCTTCCTGTTAAATTCTATGTCTGCATTCCATTTACTGTGCATTTGGTGAGAGAACAGTTAAATTGTGTACCCAGGGTCTGTCCTTCACGTGGCTTGTATTAACAGGTGTTTACTTTTTCACTACTTATGCTGCGCACTCAGTGTGCTGTTGAATGCCTCTAATAGGTAGGGAACTCAATTCCCTTGTGTGTCAAGCTGAGATACTGAACACAGGTGTAGGCGACCATAGGTTTTGACAGTATATAGTCTTCCCTTGTAAATATTATTATGTAAAAATTGTTATGTAAGCCGCCCTGAGCCTTAGGGGAATTCTGGGCAGGGTAGAAATTTAAAGAAAGAAATAAGCCATTCTGATCTGGAGCGGACCACACTCTATTTATGGGGTAGTCTAGGCAGGGATATGAAGGATTTGACACCGGCTTTGTATGCTGAACTGTAGAAGCAGTCCCTCTAGGTCAGGGGGAATTATGTTGTGGGAACAGCTTGTAAAGGAGGCAAGCTAGTAGAAGTGTCTCCAAAGTTGCCATAGCATGTAGGGTAGAGCCTGTCTCAGGCTGAAAAATTATGGTCTGATCCTGACTGCATTGGGCCCAAGCCTGGTGCATCTGGGCTCTTTTGGTCCTGATGCGTCCGTGGATGGACATTGTGACGTGGCCCCGGCACCTATTACGGAAAGGTGCAATGTCAGAAAAGGGGGTAGGGTTACATTTCCTCTTTCCACTGTGGCCCTGCTACCACAGAGCCTGAGAGGCTTGGGTAGAGAATGCACCCATTCTGACCCAAGCTTAATAGGACCACTCCAACCAGTTTAGTTACCTTCTGGGTCTCCCTTTCTAAAATTAAATCCCTGTCTGTTTGTGGTATCCTTGTGGATGGAGGGGTATTCTGCAGTGTGAAGAATGTAGTCTGAACATCCTCAGTTTTGCTCTCTCCTTTTTTTTTTTTTTTTTTTTTTAAGAGCCTCCCAGATCCAGGTTTAGTAGGCTGCTGCAGTAGCAATAGAAAATGGATTTTAAAAACTAAAATGCAAACTTTTATCGTCTCGAATTCCTCTCCATGGTTTGTTTTGACACACTTAATGTTTGGTTTGATTTTACTGTGTTAGTAATTGTTTGCTTGAGATCACACAAGCATCTAGTTAATGCAGTGATTAACATTCTAGAAATATTGGCACTGCTTTTTGTGGAGCACAGCATTGCAAAAGTTACATTCTTAGTTTGCTATCATTTGTCCATGATGATTTTGCAATTTTTTCTCCCAATCACTGCAGCTCAGTGAGCGGGCTCGAGAACGGAAGGTGCCAGTTACACGGATTGGAAGACTTGCAAACTTTGGAGGTGAGATGTGCTGTGTGTGTGTGGGTAGGTTGAAGGAAACATACCCCTGAGTCTGAAGGCAGCTTATAGCATAATTGCATTTCAGCAAAATACTCCATTCACGTCCTGCGATAAACTACCCCATGAATAAACCTCTGCATGCAAACCACTTGCTGTGATAGAACTGGGAGTTAGACTGTATAAATGAGTGTAATAGTGAACCTTGATCAGCTCCACATTACAGTTCCAGTTAAATTCTTCTGAAATGCTTGATCAAAGCCCTGTTCCGGCTGCTTGATCTCATCTGCTGGTTGGGAGTTTGCATTGGGAATAGGGCCAGCATTAGGATTTGTGGGGCCCATGGGGAAGATAAAATGTGGGGACCCTTGGGGGGGGCAACCTCTGCAGTGCCCTGAAGGTGGTCATGTTTGGGGCCCCACTGAAAGGAAGTGGTGCCCCCACAACCTATCCTGGTGAAAATAGGGGCCACTATGGGACCCTCAAAGAGGTGTGGTAAGGCCAGCCCTGATCGGGGATCAATGTGACAGTATGTATGTTTGGGATGGAATAGTGGAAGGTCATGTGACCACTATCAGACTTTTGCTATCCTATGTGATCCAATTGCCATTTCAGTGCACTCGCAGGCACCTTGGATGATCTGGCAGAGGCTGCCAGTGCCATATCTACTAATGACATGGAAAACTGCTTTTCCCTCCCTCTTGTATTACCTATGTGGCAGTCAATAAATGAAGCCTGGCTTCTGCAAATCGGCATCTTTCTTGTTCAGAAAATCTTTTTCTGAACACCTTCAAAGTGTCTGTAGCAGCAATGTTGATGTGAAATGTGATGCCAGCTTGTGTTAGGCCTTTGTTTTTTAAAAAAACTGACAGACAACTCAAGTTAATGGTGGCCAGATGTTGTGAAACTTATTTTTCCAGTGCAGCCGGTGATCTGCTAGTGGAAATGTGAGATGAATTTAACCCCATCTTATAAATAGGCTTCTATTTGGAAGATACTTGAGGCCTGATCTTACAACCCACCCTTTCCTAGTCTTTGTGAGGAACTCCAGGAATGTCTGTGAATTCTATTTATGATTGGTCACTTATAGAAGTGAAGGCGTGATGCATGCTCAATTATAAAGCCCCAACATTCTATTTGTTATAAAATTGTCATGATTAAAGTTAGGATTCTGGAATTTGTGGTGAAGGATCACTTCGGTAAGCGGTTTTACACTGACCAAATTTCAACAGAATCAGATGGCGAATAGCTGAGGTATTGCAGTTTGAAAACCGCACTACAATTTTTTTTTTCTTTTTCCAGCCAGTCCGACCACCTTGAACTGGCCAGGTTAGAGGGTTTTGTGTTGTTTGGGAGGAGTTGGAAGCCTTTTAGAAAATTGAAGGAGGCTGGTGGGGTGTGCCTTTTTGTTTCCTTTTTGTAAATCCAGTTAGTAGTTTTTTAAGTTGTTTTGAAAATGTAATGTTAGTCTATGGAGGCTGTGGTGCATGTGAGCTATGTCATGGGGTGATGTCAGGTATTCGGATTTGGAACAAAGAGTTTTGAAAGTTATGTTAGAGCGTGTACGTGGTCATGATATACGTCTTGAAGGAGTGGTCGCGTGACTTTCACAGTGGGTGGTGGTGGTGTGTGAGCGCTATTGTGCTCTGCCCATCTCTGCCCACCTCCATTGATCCTACACGCATGGCGTCGTCAGCAAAAAAGGGCGATGGCTTAGCGTGTGGGGCATCGATGGAAGTGCATGTGCATTTGCCCCGCTGGTCCCACCATACAAGCACCTTGATGACCCCCCCCCCCCCCCATTTGCATCGCGACCTGATTAAACGGAGCCATTGTGTTTTCTTTCTGTGTCTTGTAAAGATGTTTAGTTTTCACGGTTGCCCGTCTGTTGGAAGTTGTTTGCAGATTTGGTGACGACCAGTGCAGTGTTACGTGTGGGTGTTTTCTGTCCCGTCCCAGAGGTGGGTGCATTTCCGAGCTTAGTGACTTGCATCTGTGCAGTAATGGAGACTGTGGAATAGGGTCCCATGCTCCACCCACCTCCACTGATCCTCCACGCGCTGAGTCATTGGCCAAAAAGAGCGATGGCTTCATACGTGGGGGATTGGTGATGGGTTAGGGGTTTAGGTGGGGTTCTTTTTGTACAAACTGACTGATCATAATTTGTTTTTATTTATATGTTTGTACCATATTGTATTTACATTGTATTTATTTATTTTTTAATGTTTTTGTGAGCCGCCTTGAGTCACGTTTGGGCAAGAGGGATGGGATAAAAATGCCATAAATAAATAAATAAATAAATAAATAAAGATCCACTCTATAGTTAAGGTGTGATGCACGCTCAATTATAAAGCCCCAACATTCTATTTGTTATAAAAATGACATGATTAAAGTTAGGATTCTGAAATTTGTGGTGACGGATCACTTGGGTAAGAGTTTGATGCTGACCAACATTCAGCTCAGTCGGTTGAAGAACAGCTGAGAGATCGCAGTGAGTTGAGGAGTTTTTATTTACGGCCTTCAGGCCAAGATAAAAAACCATTTAACAAACATACAAACATAATTAAAAAATCTCATCATTACACATATCCAAATCATTACACATGTCCAAGTGCTGTGTATGCCCAATTACATTATATAATTATGTCTTTTACACTGTTGTGCATTTGTTCAGGTGATGTAATTACTAAGACAATTGGCCCTGTGTCAAGTACCAAAATTAGACTTTCCACTCATCATCTTATAATTTACACAGAGGTTTAATTATGCCCATATGATACTAATTCAAAGTATAGTCCTTCACATTTAGAATGTACCACAGCCAATCAAACCAATTTCCTTTTCCAGTTGGTTATAAGCAATTTACTTTCCTCTTGAGACCAATCTGTTCCTTTTCGCTTGAGCTGCACACATATATTTGGCCAAAACTAGGACTGAGTGTGGTGTTAACTTCTGTAATAACTGCACCGTGTTCTCTTTGGCTGACGAGCCTTGTCCCATTGTAACAAGTGGGGTTAACCATTTTCTCCTCTCTTCTATGTAAAAAATACAATCCCATAAGACATTGGAAATGTCTTCCGCTATCTTAGAGTTACACGGACACCATCCATAGACCATCGGAATCTTTAGCCATCTGCCCTCCTGTATACTAGATTCTAGTTGGGAGAATCTCATCTCGTGATTACCTGTCTTAGATGGTATTGGGGAATTTGAAGATACAAGTCAGGCATTTCTACTGCAAATCTGTACTGATTTAGGGGAATATATAATAATTCCCCCACTCTAGCTCTGTCTTCCTGAAAGGAAATATCCAACAGGTGATTCATGATCTGTTCCTTGTCCGTGGATAAGAGAATACGATCCAGTGATACCCCAAGAAAGCCCAGGCCTATTCTTTCCAACTCCTTAGTCACTTCTTTAGCCCAGGTATCTTTCCCTTTCAGTTTTCCCTCCATCTCCAACAAAATTCTTTTGGGCAAGTGAGTCAGGAGTAAAGATCTAATCTTTATCCAATAGGATAAAACCCTTTTGTTTTGCTTTTGTTCCCGCTTTTAGAATGGCCAATTCCTGCCTGACCAAAGCTCTTGGGGTGGATCTCTGTACTCCCAACAGATTTTTCAAAAAGAGAGCTTGAACCGTCTCCACAACCTTACAGGCAGTGGAGTCCAGACCCCAAAGTTCTGCTCCATATAGGAGCGTTGTGTCAAATTTTGCTTCTGCCACCCTAGGAGCTTCTTTACATGGGCATTTGCCACACCAATTATAAAAATTTAGGATCCCACTGGCTACTTGGGAGGCCTTCAGTTTAGCCCTTTGCACATGATCCTTCCAGGCTAGATTCTTATTAAAAGTAACCCCTAAATACGCAAAGGTGCATACCACCTCTAATTTTACCTTTCTTATGGCCCATCCATATTGTCTATTTGTTCCAGTGGTCACCACTTTAGATTTTGAAGCATTAATTATCAAAGCATTTTCCTCTGCATATTCTGATAGTGAACCCAGCATCCTTTGTAATCCTATAGGGGATAAGGACAGAAGTACCATATCGTCTGCGTACAAAAGCAGGTACATTTCACCACCGATGGTCTTAGGGTGGTGAAAAGAAGAGTTCCTAAGTCTCGAGGGAAGGTCATTGATAAATAGACTAAATAAAGTTGGCGCAATAACACAGCCCTGCTTGACTCCCCTATCTGTTTTAAAGGGTTCAGTAAGCTCCCCTTTCATCCCGTATCTGACTATTGTCATTGTATTAGTGTAGTAGTTTTTGTCTGTCTATGGTATCGAAGGCCCCCTGCAAATCAATTAACGCTACGGATGCAGGCTGTTTGCTAGGAGTATATTTCCTCAACAGATGGTAAAGCGTAAAACACTGATCTACACAGGAGTACCCCTGTCGAAACCCAGCCTGCTCTTCTCCCATGATATTTTTGGACTCCATCCAGTTGTTAATGTGTCCCAGGAGATGCTTGCCATACATTTTGGCAGGTAGTGAGTAAATTGCACTTTGAAGCCTGTTGTTTTTTTTTTTTTTGGTCAGTTTGACTGTTTTGAACTGACCAAGGCAGAGGAGGCTGCCAGGGGGTACCCTTCTGTTTCCTTTTTGAAAATCGGAGTGGTAGTTTTTAATTTATGTTGTCTAGAAAAGTCAATGTTAGTCTGTGGGGAGCATCGTATCTGTGAGATATGACATGGGGTAACGACAAGGGCCTGGGCTGAGTTTCTGTCGTTCATCCATGTCATATTTATGCTTATGAATGTGCAGGGGTAATTTTTATTTATTTATTGGGAGTTTAAGATGTGGCATGGGAGGATTTGGGGGAGAATCCTGTAGCTTTGGAACCTGCCCCCCCACCTCCCCCCAATCTGTCTGGATTACGCCAGCAGTTCTGAGTAGTTCTGCTGCTGGCTGCCAGCTTGTTAATTTCACCAGCTAGGTGAAACTAACATGCTGACAAACAGCCACCAATCAGAAAGGAAGCGGGGTGGGGTGGGGGTGCAGATTGGGACTGGCTGGGAGGAGAGGGAAAGGGGTGCTGGGGACTCAGTGTGGGGGTGACTTTACTGAGGGAGATAGGGGATCCTTCTGGAGCCGTTCCTTGCTCTGTTGCTCCTCCCAGCTGAGTGAAACTAACCACATGGTTGAAGAAGCAGCAGAGCTAGGAATGGCTCTAGGAGGAGCCACTAGCCCCCCCCCCCAGTCACCCTTTGCCTGGGTTCCCAGCCCCTTGAAAGCCAAGCGCAGAAGTGGTTTAGCTTGGGGGGTGCTGGGAACCCAGTGTGGGGGATTTGACTTTTCTAGGGGAGATAGGTATCCTCCTGGAGCCGTTCCTAGCTCTGACACTTCTCCCAGACCTCTTGTTAATATCACCCAGCTGGGAGGAGCAGCTGAGCTAGGAACGGCTCCAGGAGGTTCCCAAGAAGTGTGTGTGTGTGTGTGTGTGTGTGTGTGTGTGTGTGTGTGTGTGTGTGTATCGGATCGGTACCAGGTGGGAGGAGGGAAGAAGGGAGCGGGGGGCAGATTGGGTCTGGGTTGGCCAGGGAGGAGGGGGGCAGATTGGGTCTGGGTGGGCAGGGGTGGTGATGTGTGGTGGGCTGACTGAACCAGCAGCACTGGTTCTCCTGCAGTCCAGTTATTTTCCTGAGTGAGACCCTCAGTCCCAGTCAGGCTGCAGTATTATCAGCAGCACTCGTCCCTCCCTCCTCCTGCTCTTTCTCCTGGTGGAAGGGGTGGTATGGTATGTGGAGTTTTAAATCGCTGTGGAGGAAAGTGTTAAGTCTGCTAGGTTCCACTGACCTTCTCCTTTGGCTGCACTGCTGCTTGAGTAGCTGCTGCTGCTTGTTCAGGCGCCCCCCCCCCCCCCNCCCCCCCCCCAATCTGCTGCTACTGCATCCAGCTGCTCACATGGGTGTCCGGAGGCGATTCTTCGTTGCCACTTTGAGATCTTGACCAGGGTGGGGGAAGACTGAACCAGCAGGAGTGGGTACTACTCAAGCTGCAGCGGCTGCTATTCCACCAGCAGGAAGCAGCTGCTCACCACCGCAAACTGTTCAAACTTGAAAGGGACCTTGCTGTCCTTTCCAGGACACCCCCTCTTCTCTCCTAGCACAAGTGACAGACTGACAGGTCTTTGGTGCAAAGCTCAGCAAGCAAGGAGGAGAAAGTCAGGAGAAGAAGCTGGAAAGTAAAGTGGCAGCTTCCCTGATCATGATTCCTGGTCAGGATCGCAGCACAAGCAATTGCCTCCCTTGTCATCTCCTTTTGACATCTGCCTGAGCCTGAGGATGCAGTAGCAGGACATGTAGGGGAGAAGAAGGGGAAGCCCTTTCCACCAGGGACATGGTGGGAGTCTAGGTTGACTTGAGAAGCTTACATTCGAAAATGAATAAGCCACAATTATGGCTTATCATTGAATAAGATCGGAATCCCTGAAACTTCTTCATTCCATATACTGATGCCAAAGATTCAACAAAATTCATCTGCCTTCAGTGGTGACTAAACACAAGTGGGATTGTAAAATCCTGCATTTTCTCACACAACACAGCTTTCTTAGTAAGTGACTGAAGGAGAGAAACGGCAGTGCAGCTTCCTTACATCAGGAAGCATCACTATTAATTCACACAGATGTTCAGCCCCTGCCAGGGAAGTTGCTGCAAGTACACACCCAAGAAACAGTTCAGAAGTAGGGGATGGGTTTAGCCTTTAAAGGGAAAAAAAAAGCAGGAAGGGTTTCCCAGCCTGCCCCCCACCCTTGTTGTTTTCTGCAATTTTCCTTGGGATCTGAAATCTCTCCTCTCTCCCTCTCCTGTTACGTACACCCACCTACTTACACACTGGGAGGGGGAGGGGGTAGAGCTATTGTAAGCTTTCGGGCAGGGACCGTGTCTCTTATTCTTTGTAAAGTGCCAGGTACATTGCTGGCGCTATATAAATGCTCACAATAATAATAATAATTTAGAGTGGATTTACGAAACAGATCTATACTCACATCCCAACCTGAAGGGAAAGACAGAATTGCTTCACATCAAAGAAATACATTGTTTAAAAGTGACCTACAGAGTCCTAGTCCTAGTCATAGTCGGAGAGAGTCCTAGTTGGAGAGAGTAAATTCAGTATTGGTCATGTTCAGACGAGATTAGTGACGTTGTTTACAAAACTATAGGAAGTGGAGCCCTCTTGCTAGAGGCCTCCCCTCCCAGCCTCCTTGTTACAGGAAGAGTCCTACTTTCAAGAGGGACTCCATACCAATGCACAATGGAGTTGTAAACCAAGATAAAGAAACCTTCAGTGTGCAATTAATTTTCTTAATCCAGTTGCCTATTCAGAAGCTGTCCCATTATAAGGATGAAGTTTTTAGGGCACTTGAGTCTTGTCTTTCCCTACCTTAATTAATGAATATATTTGTCCCTGAAAATCTAAAGATTTTGGAGCTCATCATATGATGTCTTGAGACTTGTGATTTTAGAAAAGTTTTGGATCTTAGGTCAAGTGAAGAGGAGAGGCATGACCAGTGCCACTTTCTTCAATACACGTGGTGGGTCAGGTGTATCTGTTGAGTAACTAGAGTGTAGGAGTAGTTGTGTAGGTAGTAGGAGTAACTCTCCTATATTATGAAGTATTTATTGAATATCTATTAAAAAAACTGGGACATTCCACAATAAAAAACCTCTCTGGTTTACAATGAGAGTTATGGCTCTTGCAAATTCAATCATGCAGTTTCCATGCTTTTTATTGCAAGTTAAGGCTCCTGCCTTAAAGTACGTGCTATGTAAGCAGTAAAGATGTTGTACCATCTCACGTATTGTGCTCTTGCTCTGCAAGTTGGGGGCAACACTGAAGCTGGGGACAGGAGGGCGTGAGCTGGCCCCTCACCCCCTCCTTTCTCTCTCTCCTTTCATTTGGGTTGGGCTGAGAACGGGACAGCAGAGTACGCTGACTACACTGACACTGTGTATAGCGGTATACAATTGTTTCATGAAAACCTTTAGTTGGGTGCATATTGTAATTAATAAAATGGAATGACAATTAGAATGAATGAAGGCAACATCAATGCCAATTTCAAAATAAATGCTATTGTCATTGCAATATAAAAATAAGTGATCATCAAAGATCAACATAACTGCAACTTATGGGAGTACAGAGGGAAGACGAGAGTGTGAAATAATGAGGAAGGTACCAGATAAACTAAGTGAAGTGGTTGGAATGGCAGAAAAAATACGAAGAGTGTGCAGGAGGAAGTAAGTGGGTGGAATGACCAGAGGAATTAGAAATATTTACAAAGTTCTGAGTAGGGGAAAAAAAACATCGAGAAGACTGATGGGATATCTGTGGGATCACTTATATCATTTCAGCCACTTACCATAGCTGCCTCCCCTATCCTTTGTCTCCCTATAGCCTCTCTCCCTGTTGTTCCACCTCCTGTCCTGGTTTTGTTGTTGTTGTTGTTGTCATTACCCACCCACCCACACACCTTTACTTCTGTTCCATATGAGACATACAGATAGATGTATGTCCCAGGACTTTGGAGTTCTCTGTGAGGGAATGGGGGTAGAAGGTTGGAAGGGGCGACTTGGACCCAGGATTCCTGGGTTGTCTGTTACAAGGTTGAGAGGAGAACAGTCTGGGAACCAGAACTGTTGGGTTGTCTGTCTGTGAAGGGAGTGCAGCCTACCAGGTTAAAGTGTGGGTGGAGAGGCTAGAAGCCAGGAGTCCTGACTTCTCTGTTAAAGGGTGGGGACCTAGTAGGTTAGATGGGGAGGAGGTGTGGGAGCCACTACTCCTAAGTTCTCTGGGAGGGCGGTGGGGACTACTGGTTAAAAGAGAGGGTTTGGAGCCATTACTTAGCTGTTGCATTCTCCTTAACCCAAATGAAAGGATAGAGGGAAAGGAGGGGGTGAGGGGCCAGCTCACGCCCTCCTGTCCCCAGCTTCAGTGTTGCCCCCAACCTGCAGAGGAAGAGACTTGGGGCTGAAAGACAAAGTGTGGGTGCATGGGGCCTAAGTTGTAAGCGGGCACAGTATGTGAGACCGTACAATGTCTTTACTGCTAACATGGTATGTAAGTTAAGGTGCGAGCCTTAACTTGCAATTTCCATGCTTTTTATTGCATGATTGAATTTACAAGAGCCTTAACTTTTATTGTAAGCTGGAGGTCTTCTGATTATGGATTATAAGAATAGCTTTTAAGATGTAACTGTTATAGCAATAATGTTTTACACAAATCCTCTTATCTGATGATCTTGGTGCAGAAGTAGTCTAATTGGACCACCTTAGGAGATGTTGAAATATCCCAAATAAGTGTCTTTCCCAATTAGAGGAGATGATGCAATTGTATTCATGTTTTACAGTATGCAAAAAGAGAAGTTATATTTACTGTTCCTTTTTACATTCAAATGATAAAATCAAAGGACTCTCACTTTAAAAAACAACAAAACACATTATTTGAAATGTGTCAGTCGTGTGCTGTTTTTGAAGCGATCTTTGTTTTCCACCAGCTTTGGAAGAGGCAGCACAGCTTCCATTCCTCTTTCCACCACAAACTGTTTAAAGCAGCTCACTATCTGCAACTTCTGTCTTGTAGTGATAGCTCCGAAAAGCAATCTCCATTCCTCATTTGAAAACATTGCATCCTGATTAAATGACTTAGGGAGCTTTCTGACTTGCTTGGAAGTGGTGTTAGAAGTTTGGGAGATGGGATACGGATGCAAATTAGGCATGACTTCGATGTCAGGATGTTGCACAGTGTGTGATTGAAGCTTTTCTGCGTATTGACAAGGGTGATTTACAGAGCTGCAAAGTCCAGCTTGGTAAATCACCCTTGTCAATAAGCAGAAAAGCTTTGATTGCTTGCGGCATTCTGACCTCAAAGACCTTAAATAAAATTGGGATGAATGGTATTCCAGAGTTGTCCCAAATTAGCACACATCTTAATTAGCGGTGCTGACTGTGCAACTTAAATTGCACAACACCTTTGAGATAATTGAAGTACTACCTCCCACTTAACAAATCTAATTGTTTGATTTGTGGTCTATGTCTCTGCATTTCTCTGGGATTTGCTCATAGTGCTTTCAGGTAAGTACTGCATAACTACATTATAAATTATCTTAAATTGCACCAGCCCCTTCCCCCCTGCCCCCGCATTGGTCAGCTTTGACTCTCCGCCCCCCCCCCCCTCATGGTTGGGGCGGGGCTGGCTGCATACTAAGGAGCCAGGCAGCTTCCGCCTGCTTCCGTCACACCAGCTCTAACTCCTACAGACTCCGGCTGGGAGGTAGGGCTGTGTGCTGTGGGCTCGCAATTGGGGGGAAGGCGCTGAGGGCTTACAATGGGGTGGATTCTGCTGGGGCTGTTGGAGATCCAGGCTGTTGGTGATCACTGCAGCACTGATTGGGGGGGAAGGGGGCAGAGCAGCTACCGGTGGAGGGGGCAAGGATAAGCCTCCTGAGTCTTCCAGCCCCCGACTGGCATTCCTGCCTGGAAGGAAGGGGCGGGGGGGAAGAAGGGAAAGTTTGGGTGGGTGCAGGGGTTTGTAGCAGAGGTAGGCAGGGTGTAATTACCATGAGGCGGTGGTCTGACTCTCCACCCCCCACGGTGTTCCATGCCGATCTGGGTCCCTTTCCGGGTCTCCGGTTTAAAAGAAAACCCACCCCCGACACATACAGCTGGAGCATGATCAGAGCGCTGCTCTGGTCTGTGTGCCCTTTTTGAAGATGGCAGCTGCAGGGCCGAGCAGGTCTTCTGAGCATGCTCAGCCCCACATGCCCTTTTCAAAGGCAGCCGCAGGGCTGCACATGCTCAGAAGAACTGCTCTGCCCTGTGGGCACCATCTTTGAAAAGGGCTCTGAGGATGCTCTTGCTGGGTTCCCCCCCCCCCCCTCTTTTAAACTGAAGACCTGGGAAGGGGCCCAGCGTGGCGTGGAGCACCGCAGGAGGCTCAGCCCCCCCCCCCAGGCTAATTTCTCTAATTCCCTCTGAGGGGGGCAGAGCAGCTACAGGGGGTGGGGAGGGGGAAGACTACTCTGGATCCCTGTTTGGGTCATCAAGCCACCACGTTGTTTTCCCCGGCCCTGTGTTGGGGCTGCTGCTGCTTTCCTACTCAGCCATGCAAGGCTGCCCCCCCCGCCCCAGCAGCTGTCTGTCGCGGCGCTGATGTGTTTGGGGGGCAGAGCAGCTACAGGGCCCCCAGCCTTCCCTGCTGAGCCACATGGGTGCTGGGCCAGGTTGGGGGTGGGCGAGCCATGAGGGAGCTCAGCTCCAGGGCACATTGCATGTGGCCCGGGCGGCTGCTGTGGTGCCAATGTGGGGTGGGCAGAGCTGGTGTCTTGTTCCCCGCTGCTGATGGCGAGGCTGCCCCCCCCCGAGGGGGGGGGGGGGGGGGCGCAGAGGAGTCATGCTGCGGGGATCTCTGTCTGAAGCTAAGAGCTGGTCACCAGGGTGGGACTATGCTAACTTTGGATTTCAGGCCCTCCCCCTCATCCACATCACTACTGGATCCACCACTGAGAGTCCTGGCAATACTATTAGTCGCTAACGTTTTGTGGCCCCTCAAATGTTGTTTGACCTGTCTGTGCACAGTGGTGTCTCTTTGGTTTCCATGGAGCGTTGTGCGCATGTGTGCAGGAAAGATACGCTTGAAGGAAGGAAAAAGAGCACCACCTTGCAGGGTCTACAGCGCTTGGACTGCAAGGTGGGAGGGAAAGTGTCTTATTTCCTACAAAGAAAGGACCTGTGGTAGGCTGTATTTCAGCCTTGGGCTCCTGAGACTCGTTTGCTGTCTCTGTTGCATATAATGTTCTTTGAAAGGGACATGCGAGGGGGCCACTTGAAATATGATCCTGTAAAATCCACCTACTTTGGGGATCTGAGAGTCCAGGTACCTCCTGGAAGCCCAGCCAGGTTTTGAGGAAAGTGTGTTGTAGCAATGCTGGCTGTTGCTTTTCCATCTCGCCAGACTTATCCTCGTTGACAGCTATTGGATGTGAAGTGGCAGCTGTCCAAACTCTTTCTCTCCAGACTTGAGTAATGTGACGGTTCACCTTCGGTTCTCTTCACTTGAGTATCCTATGTAGAATGGCTGACTCGCTGGAAAGTTACTCTTACAGAGGGTGGCGGGGCTTCTAAAAACATGCTGCATATGGTTTGTGTCACTTTTCTTTGGTTCCTTCCCTCTTTTATAGTGCTTGCAACTGAAGGCATGAATGGTTTTGTTTGAAGCCATAAATTGTGGGGCCATGGCGAAAACTAGCACCTGTTAATAAAATTTACTTACTTACTACTTATTTGAAGCCTATTCCTGATCTGATCCTTTTTTTAGTCTTTCCCTTGGTTTGTTGTCTTCCTTCTGTGTTGTTTAATATAAACTCTTCTCTTTCCTGCAGCAGAAGGGAGAAATACAGTTTTCCTTGTGAACTGTTAGCTTGCAATATTCATAGGACAGCAGAGGGGTTAATTAAATAGAAAGGCTTCTTCTTTGGTCACTGTTTGCTAGTTGAAGACATGTTTTCCACTCAAATAGCAGGAACACAGCACACAGTGAGGGGAGTAATGATTTTTTGGAACAGGAGGAAAAGTGTTTTTATGAGGAGCTGGGTGTTCTAAGTTTTTTTCAATTATAAGCAGCAGGGAGGCCTGTCCATATGGAATATTTGCCCCATTTATAACTAGGGCTGGCCTCTCTCTGCTTTAGTTAAAGTTTAGAGTTGCTTAACACAGTATCTTTTTCTTCCTTTTTTTTTTTTTTTTTGAGCACTGATAGTTTAAAAAAGTGCTTAGTAATTTAGTAGTATCAGGCAAGTATTGCATAGCCGTGTTCATTCCTATTGAACATTAGTACAGCAACTGAGGAGTCGCACAAGCAGTCCTTAATAAAAGAATTTAGTAAATGTTTTCCTGACTCGGTGAGAAGAATTGCCCAGCTGATGCTATGGCTGCACAAATAACTCGAGTAAAAGCTCTTGATATGTCCTGAATACAGGTCACTTCTCTCTTGAAAAAAGCATTAACTAAGGGGAAGGGCTGTGTTACACTGAGTGTGTTTGCTTTGCTGAGATTGGTGTCTAGCTATAGAAGTTCTTCTGGAAGTCCAGTAACTCATGCAGAACAATGACGAGCAAAAGTGGTGTGACCAGCTTCTTTGCTGGCCAGAAGAACAAAATGGAACCCATTAATGTGGCACCCAGGCGTCCGCTTCCTCTGTTGCGGTAGTGTAGGTCTCCCTGGTATATGGAGGACCTGAGGCTGCTAAAGTGGGAGGGTAGGTGGTTAGAGCACAGGTGGTGCCAAAGTCGACCAACTGTGGCATAGACCATTTTTGAAAGAGTATGTTGTGGTTGTGGCAGTGGAAAAGAAAGCTTCCTTCACTGCTGCCAAAGTGCCATCCAGTAAAGCCTTCCAGGTGGTGAATAATAAATCCTGGCTATCTCTGTGTGGAGTTAGTCATTAGTTGCCTGCTCTGATGACTTTTCCACCTACTTTGCAAATAAATTTGCTCATTATGTGGCATGACTCGGGAACTGTTAGTTTGGGTGCAGAGTCAGAGTTTGGGGTTGGGGAGGCTTGGTCCTGGATCAGCTTCCATTAGTCTTGCCCACGGAGGCAAAGGGTGTTCTTGGAGTGCTGTGGGTGACCAGTTAATTAAATCCATGCTCATCCTGGCTAGTGAAAGCTAGCTGGGAGACTTGGGGGCTGTTGCTGGCTGAGGTTGTAAGTGCCTCCCTTTGTGACGGCAAGAGTGCCTGACTGCCTCAAAACTGCGATTTGTCCAACCCCTGTTCAAGAAACCATCTCTTGACATTGACTTCCCTGCCAGCTATCACCCTATTTCTAATCTTCCCTTTTTAGGGAAGGTTATTGAACAGGTGGTTGCCTCACAGCTTCAGGTGCATCTTATTTATTTATTTATATTTATTTAAAAAACTTATTACCCCGCAAGCAGCTCGAGGCGACTTAAAACAGTCAAAAACAATGAAAACCGATCATAAAAAGTTGGAAACCAAGGAAACAACCCCCCTCTCCCCTGCCAAATGCCTGGCGGAACAGCCAAGTCTTACAACTTCTCCGAAAGGAGGGGAGGTCCAGGGCCAGCTGGGCCTCCACTGGAAGGGAGTTCTGTAGGCGCGGCCACCGAGAATGTCCTCCCCTGCATGGTCACCTGAGAAACTCAGGGGACCTTGAGAAGGGCATCCCTGCATGACTGCTTGATGCTATTGGATTCCTGGACCCATGTCAGTCAGGATTTCATTCTGGGCATGGCACTGAGACTGTGCTTGTGGCCTTGGTTGATGATCTCCACTTGCTGTTAAGTCTTTTGGCGACCTCTGATACAGTTGATCATGGGGTGGTGTTGACAAGACTTTGGGTGTTTTCAGACGTGACGGGGCGGCTTCACCCTGTCCCGAAAACAGCCCAGAGATTCCCTGCCGGGATCACCCAGGCACGGCAAACAGACGTGCCGGGGATCCCGGCGGGGAATCAGGGAGGGGGCGGGGCCGCACGGTGCAACGTGCGGCCGCACGGCCCTGCCCCCTCCACGCTGCCTCGCCACCCGCCCTCTGGGGAGACGGGCGGGCAGCGAGGCCAATGCCACTGCAGCGTCTGGCCGAGTTCACCACGGCCCGGAATCCTGCCGGGGATTCCAGGCCGTGATAGCCGACCAGACGTTACTTTTTATTGATGCCCGCCTGGAATCACTTTCACCACGCTTCTGCGGATTTTCCCGCCAGGAGCCCGGGAAGCTTGGTTGAAATTGACCCCATATGGGTATTCAGTGTGGCGAATATTTGGTGGCTGCCGAACAGACGTGCACCACAGGTGGGTGTTCACTGTGATCTCGTCACGTCTGAAAATACCCTATGTGACCTGGCCGGGCTTTATAGGACTGCTCTTAAGTGGTTCCACTTGTTCCTGTCTGGGAGAACCAAGAGTGGTGATGGGTGGTCACTTGTCATCCCCTTGGGTGTTCCATTATGGGGTCTTGCAGGGTTCCAACTTGTCCCTACTCCTGTTCAGTTTTTATGTAAAGTACCTGGGTGAGGTTATACAGAAACTTGGAGTGAAGTGCCATCAGAATGCTGATGACACACATCTCTCTCTCTCTCTCATCTGACCCAGGTCCTACAGTCTTGGTGCTTACCCAGTGCCTGACTGCCATTGGGGACTGGATGCAGGCAAGTCGATTGAAGCTGAATCCAGAGAAGATCAAAGTGGTGATGGTTGGCTGGCCTTGTGACTGGGAGAGATAGGGGCCCCTGTAGATGGTGTCCAGCCTCCTTTGGTCACTTGGGTTTGTAGATTTGGGGTGCTCTTGGATCTGTTGCTGCGCCTGTATCGCCAGGCTGCAGCGTTGACCTGGAGTGCTTTTTGCCAATTTCATCTGGTGAGAAGGCTGCAACCTTTGTTAAGCAGATTCAGATTTGGTCCCCATCGTCCATGCCTTTGTAACCTTGAGGCTAGGCTAGTGCAATGTGCTGTGTGGTGCTGCCCTCAATAAGAGCTTGTAAGCTGCACTTGTTGCAGAACATGGTGGTCTGTCTTCTGTCAGGGACGAGTCGCTGGGAGCACGTTACACCAGTGCTCCGGAGTCTGCACTGGCTACTAATAGCTTTCTGAGCACAATTCAAGGTGCTCCTTTTCAACTTATAAAGCATTTTTTGTGAATGAATTAATAAAATTTATTGATCGACCACAAGGGTCATTACAATCTGAATTCTAAGGGAAGATACTATGGATGTCAGCCCATGTAGGTTTTAAGACCATGTAAGGTGTTCTAAGACACACTGGTATACATCAGATATTTTACCTATCTTTGAGAATAGACCTTTATTTGTTTATAAAAGAACAAGGAATATTAAGGTCTTTTTAGTCCGGGCAAGAGAGTGGATTCATCTCAAACCGCATCAGACAATGGAATGAGGGGGCATGCTCCCTGTGGATCGGGCATTTGTTGTAAACAGACTTCGAGAATGCTTTCTTTTGTTAACCCCTCTGATTCAAAGAGCTTTTGGCTGAGGGATTTCACTACTTGTACTTCTACATATGTAGTGTGTACTATTTTATGTCCATGTTCACTGCTGTATATAGGCAAGACCACCAGAAAACTGAAGATAAGGATCTGTGAACATAGAAGTAACATTAGGAACCACAGAGCCACAGCACCTTTAGTGGGACATTTTCTTAAGACGAATCATTCTGCAGAGGATTTTATTTTGGGGCGATTGAGAAGGTGAACTCGGATACCAGAGATAGGGATTTGGTGCTTGCTCAAAGAGAGACTATGTGGATTTTCATACTTAATGCTGTTGAGCCCAGTGGGCTCAATGAGGAATTGGACCCAAGTGTTTTGGGCTCAATGAGGAATTGGACCCAAGTGTTTTTTTCTAATCCCTGCCATAGTCTTTCCTGTGAGTTAGCTATATTTCTTTCATGAGGGTAGGTGTTATTTTTTCAGTTACTCCCTAGAGACGAGTTCTTAGCAGGAGTAGGTATGCAGGTGTTGTGCATTTGAGATGTCAAATTGGGAGTTTATAAGGTACACCTGTTGTGGAGACTGTTAACTCTCCTGTTTGATTTTGAGCTGTTGTAAAGGAGGTATGTTTTTGTGCATTTGTATGAAGTCCCCCCCCCCCCCAAGAAAGGGGTTTTTCTCTGTGTATGTGGCAGGTCAGGTATTCATTCTTGTTGTTGTTCTTATAGGATGAGGATAGTGTCATTTGCCAAGTTTCACTAGTGAAGAAAAGATATGATAGCCAAGTTGGACTATGGAGGGTGTGTCTTTGAGAGAGACATCACTGTATTTAATCAGTAAAAAGGTTTTTCTTCCCCCATTTTCTTTTTTTATGGAAATAAGGTAGCTATGTTTGTTCTTCATGTGTTGCTATGCTAATACATATGTATTCTGTCTTATGTGTATTACTTTATTATTACAGATTGTTATATACCCCAGAAGAAGGGCCATTTGGACCCGAAACGCGTAGGGTTGGTTTTGGTTGATTATATGGGATTGTATTTGTTAATTTTATATTTATTACTGTGTTTTATTTATCTGCAATAGTAAATTGTTGTTTTGTATAAGTAGTCTTGTTTTTTGCTGTTACTGGCTGCTTCCCCTCCCCCCCCCTTGTTCTAGTCCATGTAGGTTTGCCATATTGTTTGCCATATTGTATCAGAGCACCTCTCAGTCACTAGAAGAATATATCCTTGCAACGTCCTTCGGAGGTAGGCAAGGACTAATTCCATTTTTGATAGGGAAATGGATGTGTCCCACATGCAGATGTCTTCTTGAGTCCTCCTAGTCCTTTGCCCTGTATGCTAGACTAGCCTTTCAGAGAAGGCAGAATAAATATAATTATGAAAACTTGGGTGATTTCTTCTGGTTTTATAGCTTTCCTTTTCTCCCAGTGTTCCCTTTTGCCTTAAACTGTAGGAGGATGTGTGGTTTTGTCAGAGTTAGGAAGGCTTAGTCTACGGGCATGTGCACAATGGCACCCATTATGGTGGTCAACTCTGGGGTGAGTATAGCTTTTGCTAATCTGTACAACAGCAGCAGGCTTTCTTTGTCTATTTGGCTGGAATAGTCAAGTGACCAACATTGGGTATGACAACAAAAATTTCAACTTCTGGGGAAAACAGGTGGCTTTGGGATCAGATGTTCTTCTGTTCTATCAGCGGTCACTCTTAATAGACTGACAGTACCTGAGTGGGTGAGTGGGGGAGGGGAGGACATCTTTCTTCAGCTCAAAACCAGTGGGGCTTTGCTGTCCTTGACTTGGAAAGATCACTTGCCCTTCTTGCAAATGCTTCTTCGCTTTTTAATGTAACCAAACTCCAAACTAGTAAATATACAGTGAGCTTCTAGTTTTCTATTCTCCCCAGATTTTGAGATGCCCCTCCCTCCTTTATATTTCAGTGGTCTCCTCCTGGTGATGCATATCTAACGAGGGAGGACGTTATTCAGTGGAACTGTTGATTCGATATGGTGGTTTGTGTAGAGGTGTGACTTGTATTAGAAGATGTGTATAACTGAGTCCCAGTACTTCCAGACAGAACCTACAGCACCTTGCTCAGCCCTGACACAAGAAGAAAAGGGCTGTTCTCATGGATATTTTTGACTTCTCTTCTATATTAAAGAAACTGTACATGTTCTCTAGTGAGCACACTGGGCTTCAGACAGCCCTGTTGGAACTCTCATGTGCATACTAGAGATCTTGGTAACGCAGGCCTTCATAGTACAGGTTATACTTGGTGAGGCTGACTTTCATGCTGACTAAAACAGAAGCTTTATTGAGAGAATTTTATCTTTCCATTTTGTGTGCATTATATGTGATTGGTCCTGTTGACAGGCTGGCAGCAACACAACTACTTCATAGCCAGAATTGATGCTGAAAACTTTGAAATGGAGCCATTCCTGTGGCAATGGATTGTTGGCAGAGTTTTCCACAAAATACACATAATGCCTTTTAATACATAGACCTGTTTGTTTGCTCTAAATAAAATATTTATAGAAGTGACAGTTTGACGGAACTTGATGCTTATGAAACTATAATGGCAATCCATACCGCTGGCTAGACTTGTGCTATACAGACCAGCCTTGCACACTGCAGCACACATGACCACACCCAGACAATACACACCACTTGAGGACAATGTCCTAGTAAGCAGTGTCGTTGGCAGACTTGTACTACGGGTATCAGTTGCAAACTGTTTAGCATCCATTTTCTTTGTTGTGTCAGTTTCTTAGGGAGAGGATTTCTTTTGAACAGGGTCTGCTTCTAGAGTGGCCAGTGCCTGATTTTCAGTTTATGGTGTAATGGATGGAAGTGGATTCCTAGGAAATGGAGTGGTGGTCTCCAGCTCTGGAATAACCAGCCTGTCTGACAGTGGAAGTTTGGCTTTAAAATAGCTCTGGAAGTAGTTAGAGATGCCTCTTGCAGAGGTGACAAACCAGTGCAAACTCGCATGAATCAATCTTCATATAAATATGGGGTTTTACTAGTTTATTGCCTGGCTTGTCTGCTGTTTGTTCGTGAACTGAAACGATCTGCAGCTACTGTTCTTGTAGTTATGACTTAGATCAACTCTCAATTCCTCCACTTGCTCCTGAAGACACCCCCCCCCCCCCAATCGTTTAAACTAGAATTACTTATTTGAAAGCTTTAACAGGGCATTCATACACCAGCAGTTTACTTTTGATGGAAAGGCTATTAGATTGACCACCACTGTAGTGTCTGGAGGATGCAATTGGACTTGTAATTTCTACAGGCTATTGCTCTTAAAACTCTGGATCACTCTGCCAACTCTTGTAAAAGAGACATGCAATCCAAGCCAGCTTCACAAGTGTGAACCCCTAGCCATCTGTATCTTGGAAGTATCCCTAATCACATAAATTTATATGGGTAGATCCACTTTGCTGAGATACCAAAGAATGCCTTAGAATCCTGTACTCAACTTAATAGTAAAAGAGAGCTTTATATAAGAGATTAAGTTCAAATTAAAGTAAAGAAGGAAGATCTTGGGTACCAAGTTTACATAACGTTCCTTGCATAAAACGAGTGCATTAAAAATAGTGCATCTAAACTTAAATGAAGTTTTCCTTACTCTAGCTTAATTGCATCCTTAAGTCCAAAACTTCTTTACAGACATTGCTAATGGGTGCTCTCTTCTTAGATGACCAGTAGACCATATCTTGGTCTGCTTATAAAGCCAAACGTTTCATGTCTTAGTGTTAGCAATGATTTTACCTGTGTCCTTCAGTTGCTGCCTGTTAATTTGAGTGACTCCCTGTGAGGTCATTAAAAACCACTTTCTACATGTAGGCAGTCACTTTCCCATCTTGAGGTTCCTTTCACATAGGTTGAGCATCCTCCTTGTCTTACAGATTTGGAGACACCAGTGTGTGGGTTTGGCTCAGTGAATTCTTGTCTGTCTCAGAATGTTCATGTCCTTCACAACCAGCATTTAAATACTAACAATCCTATTTCATAACTTTAGGCAACATTGTTCCTATATCACAGTGTTCCACAAGGATCACAGTGAGACCAAACATGACATGGCTTCTGTATATGCGTAACAAAATTCAGTGCTTTCTGACGGAATGCATGGCATGTTATTGGTAACCATTAGTATGTCAGATTCATAAATCATAAGCCACTGCCACAGAAGGGGAAGCAAAATCTTCAGTTGTGGTTACTGGTTTGTGTAGCATCCGAAATAGTGCATCTCTTCAACAAGGGATGCCAGCTCATTACAACTGGGATAGCAATTAAATCCTGTAGAGATTAAATTGAGCCAAACTAATTATTATGGGAAGGGCTGTTACAGGGAGCCCTGCTGGGTAAAACACCCATCAGCAGATTGGATGATGTCTTGGAGACCAGACCTTGCTACAGGCATCTGTTTATGGCTTAAAAGAGTGACCTTTAATTGGTGGTGAAGCTTCTTTAATAGAATTGCAGGCCTGGAAGTGACTCCAGTGATCATAAACTCTAATCCCTTGCATTATTGCAGAACTAACCAGAGCTAAGCCATCCCGAACAAAGACTTCTCTACACCTATTAAATAAATTTTAAAAATACCCTCTGGTGAAGGAGATTTCACAGCCTTCGTTGGCAACCTATTCCATTGCTTGGCTGTTCAGTTTGTCCTAACATTTAAACCTAAGTCTGTGTTTCCGCAACTTAAACCCATTTCCTCTTGTCTGTCAGTGCCAATGAAGAACAGTTAATTTACTTTAGCTTCCTTATGGCAGCCGTTTCGGTATTTTAAAGCTTGGGTCTTCTCTTCCCCGGCACTGTTGTCTTGTCTTTAGGCTAAAGGTCTCCATCTCCTTCAGCCTTTCTGCACATGACTTGTATTCCAAACCCTTTATTGTCTTTGTTCTCCTCCTACAGATCCCCTCCAGTCTGTCTGAATCCTCCTGAAAAGCAGTGACCAAAACCAAAACCAGTATTTCAGCTGAGGGCTAACTAGTGCTATGTACAAGGGTCTTGGATGTGATGCTTTTCTTAATGTAGCCCCCAAATAGCATTTGCTGCCTTTGCAACAGTTTTTACATTGTTAATTTTGTGCTCCCTTGTTCTTCTCTGCAGTGCGGCTGCCCATCCATTTGGTATTTGTGCATATTGATAGTGATCCACAAATCTCTTACTCCAGAGTAAGTGGCTTGTGAATTGTGGCCATTGATTTTCTTTACCCAGTGTAAGGAATCTTCTGACTGTGCTTTCTGCTGTTGTATGTGTCTTGCCTGTGTTGTGCTACATGCAGTCACATATGTACTCTAGCATGTGCTAGTATTCTGTTCAGTGGTTGCAACTTGCGTAGGGTATAAGCCCTGCAGAATTACAGATAAGAGAGCTTTGTTGCTAAGAGCTTAGAAGCCTGTGTGGAGGGAGGGTAGGGTTGTCCTTAGCTCTGGTAGCTACAGTTTTGCTGCCAGTGCTGTAGATGCTGCAGAACTATAGAATTATTACATCACAGCAAGGTTATTGGTATCGTAGCTCATTGTGGATGACTGTTGTTTGCAGCTTTAAAAACAACACCTTGGGATTCTTTGAAGGGTATACCATAAAGTACCAAGTTTTATTATCGTTTAATGTGCAGTGTCTATAGTGTGTGTTAGATTCTGTCGCATCTCAATATAAATTGAAAGATGAAAGCTTATTCTGAAGGTGAACTGCCTTATCAAACTAAATTGATAGGTAAATAGCTCTGAGTCAGTCAGGGAAAATCAGCCACTGCTGGTTAAAGGTTAACAAGGAACCACTGGGTTTTTTATAGCCTGTATCTAACTTACTCAGGGTGATTTTTGGCTTTGGAGAGGTTAATAGGTGTGATTATAAAGGGGGAGCTGTGTGCTGCTGGAGAGAGTACACATTGTACAGTACAAGTCTAAATCTTATCTGGAGAAGGGGAGTTGCAATGAAAAGAGGGAGGAGAAAGAAAGCTGTCAACTTGTTTGTGTCTCGGCTTGTTAGGTTAGTAACAAAGAACTCTTCTGTTTCTTGTGTCCACAGGCAACATGTTTGTCTACCAACATAAACCATAGCAGCTATAATGTTTGTGTGTTCCTGCTTGCTGGGCTGCCTGATTGTTTTGGAATGGTGTATTCTGGGAAAAAAGCCTCTGTCCCCCAGCATGGGTTGGACAGCTGAGATGTGCACTCAGGATATCCTTCCTCACATGAGCAGAAGGGCCTGTTGACCTGGTTAAATGGATGCAGTCAGCAGTCCCATTTACACAGCTGACTTACTCTGGCTGCAGGAGTGACAAGCTAGCCCCAGCAACTCAAAAATTTGGTGTGGACTTAGATTGTTAGTGTAAAAGCGAGGGGCCCATTGTACACACTTCGAGGAAAGACGGTTTACAAAGCAGAAACTAGCTGGCTGTGCATTTGGACATGATGCATGGTCATAGCAAAGATTAATGCCTTATGAGATTTGGTTATGTCTTGAGGTTCTGTGGAAATGTTGCATAACACTGGTTCTTTAGTGTGTGTAAGGATTCTGCTGTCCCTCATGTGCCTGAGGAAGGGGTCCTGTATGTCCAGAAAACTTGCAAACTCTTGTTACACTTGAAACCCAATTTTGAAGACGGTAACATCCCCCCCCCCCCCCCTCTTTCCACTGTCTCTTTTATAAAGCACCGGGTCGGCTGTTTTATTATCTCATTATGACCAAATCAGTTGCTACAACTCTCACCCAACAGAAGTTGGTCAAATAAAGGATCAACTGAACTACTTTCTCTCTTTCTTCCGTGACACGCTGTGTTTGCGTTTGCGCGCGTGTGTTTGTGCTTGTGTTTGCGTGTGATGGTTATGACCGTACCCTTGCAAATGGACATCAGTAGAGTGTTTGTTAGCTGTGTACTATAAAACTGCAGCCAACAATAGCATAACCCTAGCATACCAGAACTGTGAAAGATCTCTGATATGGGTTTAGAGCAGGGGTCCTCAACCTTTTTCCAGTCATGAGCACTGGAGTGACGTAAGTGGCTACTTGGGAGCACTGTAATTTTCATGAATGATTTGCATAAAGATGCATAGATTTAAGTCTCCCCTTTACAATTCAATTTAATGGAAAATGAGATAACCAATCCCAGCTCACATTGACTTTAATGGATGAAGGATTGTTTTGAAAGTGCTCCCGAGCACTAGTGACAGCTGCTGGCTTGGGGAGCACTTTCGTATATTGCCTGAGCACGCTGGTGCTCCTGAGCACCAGGTTGAGAATCCCTGGCTCAGAATATCGAACTGCTTGTTCAATCAAGGCAGTGCTAATAAAATTATTTTAACTATGTAAATACAGAGATGCTGTCTCTCCCCTGTTGATCAGTCCCCAGGCAGTGCTTCCAGGGACTGATGATGGTGGTGGAGGTCTCTTACAGCATCTCAGTGTAACAGATGACAGACATACACAGATGACCTCTTTCTCATTTACTGTGTTCTTGTTTTAAAGGATTAGCTGTTGGTCTTGGCATCGGGGCACTGGCAGAAGTGGCAAAGAAGAGCCTCCGATCTGATGAACGCAATGGTGAGCTTCCCTCTGTGCTGATTGCTTTCAAAATACCAAACAGTCTCTTCTTTTTTCAGTCATGATATTGGAGAATAAACTTGTGAGAATTGCAAGGACTGTTGCTGGTGTAAAAGGAAGACTTGGATGTTTCTCATCACCAATTTGGTCCGACAAGGAGCAGGTTAAGCTCTCTGGAATGAGAGGGGTTGGCTGTTTGGTTAATCTTGGCTGAGGCTGGCACAGCTGTTAGTAACTGTGGGTAATTAGGCTGAGTTGCACAGGAACCAGGTCTGGATAAACTCCCCTGGAGTCGGGGTGGTGGTGGTGGGTTGATGTGGGGAGAAGGGGAAGCGGAGGGAAGGCTTGTTTCCCATAGGCTATTGAGACAAAGGTCTGAGAGTGGGCCTATTGATACCCTTGGAGAGGGAAAGAAATGGAGCTTATTAGCTTCTGAGAGATGGAAGGGACCCTGGCTGTGAATGCTGTAGAGAGGGGGAGGCTGGTGGAAGGCCAGCTCAGGATTGGTTCTGGGTGTGACCCCTGGGGTGTGGAGTGGGAACAACCATTGAGCTCTTCCACAGGAGGCTTTTTTGCATAATTCTGGTTCAAATTACTTTCTAGCCTCTGAAATGATATTGGTGGTTTAAGTACCACCAGGTCTCTGCATAAATAGCCCTTGGTGACAGGCTGGCTGTTAGAGTTTTTTGAAGGGTAACTGCTATAGGAGGGGTGGGGGAACCTTTTTCTCCTCTGGGCAGGATCAGCATTGGCCCAAAGTGTTCTTCTCCCGTTGGGGTGTGTGGCTGTATTGGGAGTGCTGTGGGCTGGGGCCCTGCCTTGCAGTTCCTGCTGCCCCTGCAGGGTGTGGTGTATGAGGGCTGCAGCTTTGCAGGGAATGCTTTGTGGGAGAGTAGGGCCAAGCAGGGAGTGCTCTGCACAGGCGTGGCCTTGGCTGGGAGCACTCCCCAGCAGCCAGAAGCTTTTCCCTTTCTTGATTACTGGCTGTGGGATGCCAGGAAATGGTCTTCAGGCAAAGTAAGCTTGGAAGAGTTTATGCTGTTTCCTCCAACCCACTTAAGTTATGTTGTTCCTGCCTGTGTCCCTTTTCTGACATGCCAGCATTTTTCTGAACTGATATGTTAGCTGGGCTTCTGCGCCTGTATTCCAGCTGGCGCTGGAGCTTGGCCTCCAAATAGCAGTACAGAAAAGCTAGCAGAAACCATGGCTGGCAGAGGGTTCGAACTGACAACGCTAGAATGTGCATGGATCCCTCCCCCCACCCCCGGTCAGGAAAGGGTTGCTCAGGCTTTCTGAGCTGGGAGATGTTTTGTGTTAATCACAAAAGCTTGGATCAGATGTGCTCATGCCCCAGGTGTAGTGCTGCTGTGTGCCATTTGGACCAAGATCTCCTGGAAGACTGTCTCGTTCCTATAGCACTTCACCAGTGCATATTGGACCTTTTGCTCCCCCACCCCCGAGCGATGAAAGCCTTGTTCTCTTCCTTGGTCTAGGGAATACAGCATTGGCAGGGGGATTGGTAGGTGGAGAGCGACTTCTGTGATTGCATGGTTATGGTAGTGGTGCTGGTTGCTGCCTTGGTGTTGGTATTAGCCATTGCCCTGGTGATGGTAAGCCTCTAAGTCATTTCCTTAGAATGCAATAACATGGAAAGAGCAAGCATTGGGCATGTGCTGCAAACTGTGATGAGCTGGAACACATGTTTGAAATTGGCGCATTGGGCTTTTAAGGTGGATGTTATGTGCGCACCAGCGAGAACAGAGCGAGGGTTCGGAAGTGGTCACTCCTCGGAATGCTCTAGGCTCTTCACCCACGGGTGGTGGCCACGTGGTCCATGGGAGACAACCCCTAATAAACAGGCAGGTGGACACACACCTGATGTGGGTTGCTGTCTTGCTTGTTAACACTTGTATGAGAGAACAGGTGGGGAGGGGAGAGGAAGAAAATGTCATAACTCCTGTTTTGCCATAAATAGATTTGTTTGCCTTCCTTTGGGAATGGTGTACAATCTTATCACTGAAGTGAAGGCTATGGAATACACTAGATAAGGGAAACTCTCTTTAGCCAGTGAAGTGAGTTATGCCTGGTGTGGCGCTCTTAGTGACTTATCCTTATTTGACCTGTTAGTGCAGAGACTCGGAGGGTGGAGGGAAATGAAGGACAAGGCCCTGTGTTTGGTCTGTGGTGCTCTCACACTTCTCCCCAGGAGCTTGGCAGGGATGACCATTATGTAGACTATACTAATCCTATTACATGTACAGCTGGCAGCCCCGGATTCTTCTATCGTTCAATATAGTGCTCAGCTGCATTGTTTTCAGAAGGACTCTAGTTTTCATTAAACAGGTCATGATTGTGTTAGTTACAAGGACATCCTAGGTTCAGGAGTGACCAGCTCTTTGACTCCATATTTCATTCCTAATCTGCCTCTTTGGAAGCCTGGTGTGGTTTTTTGGGAGGGGAGGAGTGGTTCTTAAATTCAGTTCTGCTTCCACATCCCCAGTACTTTACCCATTTCCCACCTGCAAGGCAGCCCAGTCAGAGATAGAATGCCCGCATGGTAAATTGGTAACTTACCAAATTGGTAATTTGTTTTAATTATTTATTAACGGTTTAAATTTTTTTATTATGATACTGATTTTATTTTGATGAGATTGTTGTTAGCCGCCCTGAGCTGCCGTTGGCAGGAGGGATGGGATTAAAATACATTAAATAAATAAATAAATGTTTGGGAAATTCCTAGCTTTGAGGTTCACTGAGAGAAGCTTCTAACTGCAGCACACATGCAGGGCAGCCGTTATTTGCTGTGTGCATGACCTCCACCGTGAAGATCTTGGCACGTTTTCAGGGCTTGCGTCCTTTCTAGGTACTGACTGCTTCCCTTCATCTATTGATGTTACTCATGAATGCTATGTATGCATTTCCTTTTAATGCCCAATTGGGTCACTTACCTGGGAATTGGGATTCTAGTTGATGAATAGGGAGGTAAGTCGGACTCAGGGTAATGTCCCGCATCATCCACTAGGAGGCAGTACTAAGCTGTAAGCGTCTTGTTAGGGAAGCCCTCCCCTCAAGCTCCAGTTCTAACAAGTCGAAGAACAGAACCTAAATTAATTGAGGGAATAAACAAAGAACCTCCCTATCTATAGTGAACCTTAACGCCCCTATTGGGCCTAATAAAATAAGGGTTGTAAACCCAAAACCTTACTACTGGAAAACTCCTGGCAGAGAACTATTAATGCTATACCCTATTTCAATGCCCGTTAACAGGGAGGACTGACTTACCTCCCTATTCATCAACTAGAATCCCAATTCCCAGGTCAGTGACCCATTTGGGCATTCTAGTGGATGAAGTCCGGTAAGTCGGACTCGGGGAGGTAACAAGCAGTAGGGTCGGCTGTGGGAGGGACAGAAATAGGGTATACTTCTTGCTCCTTTGTACTAACTCCTTGAGGACTCCTTGGAGGACGCGGCGTCCAAACGCCGCTTCTGCTGATTCCAAGAGGTCTATCTTATAATGCCTGGTAACCGTGTGCATGGCTTTCCAGGTAGCAGCCCTGCAGATCTCGGACTAGGATGCCCTATGCCTGAGGGCCCAGGAGGCAGCAGCTGTCCTGGTAGAATGGGGCAGAATATTTGTGGGTAGCGTAAGACCCGAGGCTCTGTAAGCCTCCTGTATGCAACTGGCAACCCAGTGAGAAATGACTGTCTTAGTAGCTTTTCTGCCTCTCATTCTGGGTCTGTAATTAACAAATAGGACTGAAGTCTTTCTGAACTGCTTAGTTCTGTTTAGGTAGATTTTTTATGCCCTCCTGACATCTAACGAGTGCCATAGCTTTTCTAAAGGGTGACTTGGATTGGGACAGAAAGATGGAAGAGCAAATTTCTGCTCCCTGTGAAAAGAGGAGTCCACCTTTGGGATGAAGGCTGGGTCCAGTCTCAAGGAGACTGACTTCTTCCTGAACCTACAAAGGTCCGGATCCATGGAGAGAGCACCTAATTCCGACACTCTCCGGGTGGAAGTAATGGCTACAAGAAAAACCACCTTAATAGATAGAAAGTAAAGTGAAACCTCCCTCAGGGGCTCAAATGGTGGACCCGTGAGAGCCTTAAGGACTATGTTCAAGTTCCAAGAGGGGAATCTATGGACTAAAGGTGGGGCCGGTTGCCTAGCTCCTTTCAAAAATCTCTTGAGGTGAGGGTGAGACAAGAACCTGTCTCTCTCTAGATAGCATGCTATCAATTGCTGTTAGCTGTCTGGTTAGGGTGTTGGGCTGGAGGCCTTTGTCTAAACCGCACTGCATAAAGGCTAGGATATTGGCAACTGACGGGGAATGGGCTGCTACTTTGTTCAGGACACACCAGGCCGTGAACGACTCCCAAGAGCTCTGGTAGATCCGTTTGGTGGACGCCCGTTTTGAAGCCAGCATTGTATTTACTACAGAATCTGGGTATCTGAAACTTGTGAGGGTTTCAGATTCAAGAGCCACGCAGTTAGGATGAGCATGCTGGGGTTCTCGTGTCGTATCTGACCTTGTGTTAAGAGATCGTCGAGCAATGGTAGTTTCCAGAAGACTCCTTTCGATAGTGTGAACCACGGTCTGCGTGGCCAAAATGGAGTGATTAGTACCAGATGGGCTTCTTCCGCTCTGGCTTTGAGGATGGTCTGCTGGATCAGGGGGAATGGAGGGAAGGCGTACAACGTTCCTGCCGGCCACGTCTGGGAGAGGGTGTTTGCTGCCACCGCTTTCGTGTACCAGTGCCTTGTGAAGAATCTTGGCAGCTTTGCATTGAGTGGGGATGCAAAGAGGTCGAAGCCAGATTTGGGGAACCCTCCTATCAACTCAATGAATACTGCTGTGTTCAGCGACCATTCCCCCGGTTGTATGGTCTCTCGGCTGAGCCAGTCTGATTCCACGTTCGCTATGCCCTGTATGTGTCGAGCTGAGAGGGACAGAATCGAGCTGTCGGCCCACTTGAACATCCGGACTGCTTCCCTGTGTAGAGGAGCTGATCTCGACCCTCCTTGGTGGTTGACATAGGCAACTGCTGTTAGGTTGTCTGATAGGATCTGAACGTGGCGTCTGTGTACCTCGTTCGTGAAGTCCAGCAACGCCCTGCGAATCGCCGACAATTCCAGCCAATTGATGCTGTTCCTTTGATCGGTGCTCGACCAACGCCTCTGCACCGCCTTGTGTTTGAGGATGGCACCCCAGCCCGTCAGGCAGGCATCTGTGGATATGATGACCTTGACTGGAGGGTCCAGCTCCACCCCTGTGGAAAAGCGGTTGGGATCCAGCCACCAATGGAACGAACTGATGGTGTCCTGGTCCAGGCGGGTGGATATTTTCATGTTGGCTGCCAGTTGTAATTGTAACGACCTCAGAAATGCTTGGAATGGTCTGACGTGAAATAAGAGACCATGAGGCCCAAAAGGCGGGCGAGTTTCTGAATGGGTACCTTTGGGAGGTCTAATATTTCCAGGATTAGACTCCTGGTCTTGTCTTGTCATCCCATAGGGATGAACAGTCTCCTGAGCGATGTGTCCACTATAATCCCTAAGTGTTCCAACCGTTGAGTTGGTGAGAGGTGGCTTTTGGCATGGTTGATGACGTCTCCATGCTCCTCGAGATAGGAGACTGCCTTGTTGACATGGTCCTGACAAAGGTCCCTGTCGCTGGGCTTGACGAGAAGGTCATCTAAGTATGGGAATACGGCTATTCCTCGGAGGCGGAGATTGGCGATTAGGGGAATCAGGATCTTCGTAAAGGTCTTCGGTGCTGTGGCCAAGCTGAACAGTAGAGCACGGAACTGCCAGTGGCGCCAGTGATATAGGAATCGTAGCCATTGTCTGTGGGCCAGATTAATTAAGATGTGCGGATATGCGTCTTTCAGGTCTATCGATGCCAGCCAGCTCCCAGATTGTAGGGAGAGGGTTATCGATGCCAGTGTCTCCATCCGGAACCTCTGTGTTCTGAGGTGCTTGTTCAAATATTTCAGGTTTAGCACCGCTCGCCACGATCCCTCCTTCTTTTGGACCGAAAATAAGATGGAATACAGACCTGATCCTTGCTCCCCAGTTGGTACTGGCTCTATAGCCCTTATGTTTGCCAGTTGTTGTATTTTCTTGATCATGGCGGAGTGCTTTGCATATATGGTGGAAGTAGGAGAATTGCGAATGAATTCTTTGGGTCTTTTTTGCAGCTCGGTTGGGTAGCCTAGGGCCACAATGTCTAGGACCCACCTGTCTGTGGTCATCTTCCACTTGTGTGCGCACTGTTGAAGACTATAGTCCTGGATAGGAGGGCCCAGAGTAGTCAGGGGCGCTGAGCGGCGAGAGGAGGAGATCGCCTGGCATGCGAGGCTCCTGACGCCGCCCTGCTGTGTCTGAATTCTCTATTGCCTCTAAATCTAAAGGAGGTGAACTGCTATTGTCTTGAGTAAGAGGTCTTTCTTCGAGGGTTAGTATACCTATTGAAGGGAAGAAAAAAGGATCTTTGGGATTGGCACTGCTGCAGTGAGTGCTTCTTAACTTTGGTGGATGCCTCCGCTAAGACTTTGTCCAAGGCTGATCCAAAAAGTTTGGGACCCTTATACCTCTAGCAGATGCTTAGCGTGGTTATCCGCCTTCCACGAATGGAGCCAAAGCCTTTGATGGGCGGCCACATTCGCTGCCATCCCTTTAGCTGCCCATGTTAGGGAGTCCATGGCAGCGTCTGCTAGAAAGGCATTAGCCATCGTGATGTTGGCAGCCATTTTATCAGACATGGAGGGGCTCACATCTGGGCCCTTGCTTAGCTTAAACCACTTTAGTACCGCTCTCGAGGCATAGAATGCTGTGGTGGCAATTCTAAGCAGATGAGAGAGGGCCTCATAGCTGCGTCTAAGTCCCACATCTATCCCCTTGTCGGTTGGATCCTTGGGGAGAAGGTCGCCTTCTGCAAGGAAGACGGACTGCCTGGCCAGGGAGGCGGTGGCTGCGTCTACCCTGGGCATGGCGAGCATGTCGTCGTAGTCTTTGCAGAAGGCATACAGCGTCTGCTGTGACTTGAACAGTTTAGAATGCCTTGTAGGCGGTTTCCACTGTGCCCTGATAATTTTCTCAAAGGCCGTATCCATCTGAACCCCTCTACCGCTACAGTCTAGCTTGGGGATATATTCTCTGCCTGAGCCTGAATCTTCCAAAGAGAACTCTGAGGCCTTTTTGTCCCGTACCTTGGGAGTTATGCGTAGCACACGGGACGCCCTTCTCAAGAGTTTGGGGCCCAAACCTGAGGGGAGCTCTCTTCCCATCTCCTTCCCCTCCATTGTCTGTTCTGAGTCCTGGGTGAAATTGTGTAGCAGGGAGAGATCTGACAGATAAAATCTCATCATCCCTGGATGAGGCCCTGCTGGATCTGTGCCTACAGGCCTTCCTCTTGCCCCTTTTTGTATCGGGGGGGGGGGGGGGAGGAGAAATTGCTCCTTTCTGAGTCTTCGCTGACCTCTTCTAGAGGGAATCTGGAGTTCCTGGTGTCCTCTGAAGAGGACCCCATGAGTTCCCTGAGGGACTCCTTGCGCCTCTTAGCCCCTGAGGTGGCTTTCTGTTTCCCTTTCCCCACCATCCTGGATTGCCCTTTAGCCTTTTTGGGCTGGGGCTCCGAGGGGGATCTGTGCCTCCTGCAGCAGTGCGCGAGGAGCTGTAACCTTTCCAGGCTCTGGATAGTTTGGATCATGCGATCCATCATCTCCATTAGGAGACGCTGGGCTGGGTCTGGCTCCACGGGGGGTCTTACCGGTTGGAGGAATGCTGCAGATTGCTCCCTTTCAGAGTCTGAGCCATTCTGTGACTCTGCCCGGGCTTCCTGCACCGAGTTAGCAACCTCAGCTGCTCGGGCAGCCCCCGCCTGACTGTTCCTGGTCGTGGCCGCTGCGGTGCCTGCGCGGGCCGTGTGCCGAGTTTTGGTGGTTTCCGCCATCTTGGATTGTCCCCAGCAGCCACGCTCAAGGGTCCGTACCCGGAGGCCAGCCCTGGCTAAAAAAGCGGCAGGTCTCTTTTGCGCGCCTGGGAAGCCTCGGGCGCTCTATATTTTTCTAAGTTCAGGTTAATGGGTCCACCTCAATCCCTCTTAAAGAAAGAGAAGCGGAGCCCTCACGCGACACGACGCTCCTCCTAGTTCGGAGGCAGACCCTAAACTGGAGCGTAAGGGGAGGGTTTCCCTAACAAGACACTTACAGTTTAGTGCTGCCTCCTAGTGGATGATGCTGGACATTACCCCGAGTCCGACTTACCGGACTTCATTCACTAGAATGGGAAAAGTAGGATGTTTAGAGAGATGGTTTAAAGTCTGTGCACAATAGTGTTAACTTACGCCAGGGGCGGATTGGCCACTGAACCCACCGGGAGGATTCCCAGTGGGCCGGGCCAGCTCGGAGGGCCACTCCCGCCCCGCGACTTTTAATTTATTTATTTATTAATTTATTAAATTGTTGTCGGTCTCCCGTTTGGGGGGGGGCAGGGCTCAGGCCAGCTCATTCCTGGCCGCCACAGTCTGGAACGGGCCAGCCTGAGTCCCCTCCCCCCCCCACCTCTCACACAGTCTAGCCCCAGTGCTCCCTCCCAGAAGTATAAAAGCAACTTCCGGGAGGGAAAGACTCGTGGCCAGAGCGTGCGAGGAGAGGAACAGGAGGCTAGAGCGCTCTATGCTACAACTTACAGCAGCAGCAGCAGATGGGTGCTGAGGCCACCTGGCTGGGGGCTTGGGAGGTGTGGGTGCCTGCTGGGGCCAGCTGGCCTTGCTTGGGGGTGGGGGGGGCAGCCTGGGGCCGGCCTGGGCCTGGAGGGTGCCTGGCCTGGTTTGTGGGGGGGCCCGGGGCGGCCTGGCCTGGCTTCAGGGGGGTGGGACGGCCTGTTTTGGGGGGAGCGGCCTGAGGCCTGGCTGGGCTAGCAGGGGGGGAGCCTGTGCTGGGG
>QEPC01001283.1:898078-935327 GCA_003113815.1 Sphenodon punctatus
AGAGGAGAAATTGCTCCTTTCTGAGTCTTCGCTGACCTCTTCTAGAGGGAATCTGGAGTTCCTGGTGTCCTCTGAAGAGGACCCCATGAGTTCCCTGAGGGACTCCTTGCGCCTCTTAGCCCCTGAGGTGGCTTTCTGTTTCCCTTTCCCCACCATCCTGGATTGCCCTTTAGCCTTTTGGGGCTGGGGCTCCGAGGGGGATCTGTGCCTCCTGCGGCAGCGCGCGAGAGGCTGTGGCCTTTCCAGGTTCTGGATAGTTTGGATCATGCGATCCATCATCTCCATTTGGAGACGCTGGGCTGGGTCTGGCTCTGCGGGGGGGTCTTACTGGTTGGAGGGATGCTGCAGATTGCTCCCCTTCAGAGTCTGAGCCATTCTGTGACTCTGCCCGGGCTTCCTGCATCGACTCAGCAACCTCAGTTGCTCGGGCAGGCCCCGCCTGACTGTTCCTGGTAGCGGCCGCTGCGGTGCCTGTGCGGGCCGCGCACCGAGTTTTGGCGGTTTCTGCCATCTTGGATTGTCCCCCGGCGGCCGCGCTCGAGGGTCCATACCCAGAGGCCGGCCCTGGCTAAAAAAGCGGCAGGTTTCTTTTGCGCGCCTGGGAAACCTCCAGGCGCTCTGTATTTTTCTAAGTTCAGGTTAATGGGCTCGCCTCAAGAAGCGGAGCCCTCACGCGACACTCCTCCTAGTTCGGAGGCAGACACTAAACTGGAGCATGAGGGGAGGGCTTCCCTAACAAGACGCTTACAGCTTAGTGCTGTCTCCTAGTGGATGATGCGTGACATTACCCTGAGTCCGACTTCATCCACTAGAATTAATATTTAAATACTAAGATGATGGAAGGGAATCTATAAGTACACAGCATAAGAATTATCTGTAGCAGTATCTGGCCAAAGACACCGCATCTGAAAAACGGGAAATACTGCCTTGACTCTGGTTACTTCTTCAAATGCATCCAGTTTATTTGCTGTTGCTATTTGCTTTGGCCTTTCAGCAAGCCTTATCAATCAAGTCTTTGCCTTGATGTTTCTAGCAAGAGAGGCAAGGGGAGCACTCCTTCACATTCTTGAAAAAGAACTTGCCTCCAAAGGAGAATAGTTAAGAGTTTTATTGTTTTATTGTCTGAGAATAATTGTGCCCATTATATTTTACATTGTACTTTAATTGTTTTGTAGTATTTTAGATGATTTTATTGTTGTTGTTTTATGATAGTGATGTTGCCGCCCCAAGCTGCCGTTGTGCGGGAGGGTGCGGAGTATAAATAAATAAATAAATACCAGGATAAAATCTGGCAACTGATTTTTTTTAATTTTTTTTCTCCCGGAGTTTGATCTGAAATTTCATGCCGTGGGTCCTGTTATACTGGCGTGTGTTGGTGTTTGTAGCAGGAGAGGTGGTTTGATAAAGTCCGAACCTGAGCATCTTCAGAAGGTGGTACTGTGCAACACCTTTTCGTTTGGCTGCGCTTTTGTTAGGCGGGGATAGTGTTTGGAGGGTTGGGGTGGGAATGGTTTTAATTTTGGATTTTATTTGGGTTTATTGGATCTTATATTTTTCTATTGTAAGCTGCCCATAGCCTATGGGAAAGGGCAGGATATAAATCAAAATAAACGTAGAGACATCTGCATTGCGGTGTCCTGTGGAGGATAGAGAGAGCCTGGATTTGGCCTCTGCTGCAGACCTGCTGGTAAAACAGCAACTATCCCACTCCGGCATTGTCCTTATCGCTGCAGTATGCAGTGTTTTTGTTGTGCCAGTGTATCTGTGACCTGACATTAACGTGAGATGCTAACTGCTCCCCTCCCAGTGTAAATTCCACTAAAAGCACCTGCTTCTGTCCATCATCCCCCCTCCCCCCCGTTCTGACTTTTCTCTGAGTGCAGTGGGACACTGGCAGAGAGAGGATAAAGCCCTGGCTCTGGAAGTATGAACATAGGGGGAGTCTGGATGTTGCTTTAGTGCTGGGGCATTGATCTGAAGAGCATTGTAGCCCTTTACTTTCACTTTAACCTGATACAACTTGTATCAGATTAAAATGGAACTCGTACAAATTGTCGCAGTGGCCCATGGGATGGAAAGGGTTCCCCACCTCTGGATTTAGACCTAAAAGGAGGTTGAAGATTGAGGGAGTCGACATCCTGGTTCTGCTGCTTGAGGCTGCTTTGGAAGCTGGGCTTATCCTTGGCGACTGGCTCATGTAATTGCCCTTTGCTTTGGTGTTGACATGCCTGTGGAGACTCCTCCTGTCTTCCATCTGCTACAGAAATAACTTTCTGACGGCGTGTGTTCGGCCTACATTACACACTCAGGTGCAATCCCTGCAATGCCTGGGAACAAACGTGGCTCAGCTTGCAGAATCCTGGAAGACGTTTTGCTTGCCCCACTCGGTGCCTTTGCCTGGAGGTTGTGCTGAGATGGAGGCTGTTCAGCTTTAACAGAGGTGGGATTGCTCAAGAGTTTGTTTACGTTGCGCTGCTTGCCAGGTACCTTTTTAGCTTGGCACTCCCCAAAGTGAAAATGTAAACACTGCAGAGTTATGAAACTTGCTGTGTATAATGAACTTAGTATCTGTTCCTTACAGAGTGAGACCCTGCAGACATTAAAAAAAACCCAACCTTTCCTCTTCTAAGAAAGGGGAAGCAAGTACATTTTTGCATCATAAGGAAACGTTAAATTATTTTAGAAGGACTGTTGTATCCTGTGTAACTTCAAAGTTGTAGGCCAAAGTCCTGTTCTACAGTTTGGATTTAATATTAACAGGCTGTGCTGGGCTGGCTTCAATGGAAAGTTCAGTTTTGCCTGGAGGTAACATGTTACAGCAGATAGATTGCTGGAGTGAAAATTAGGGTCCTGAGTTCTATTTCCATTTCTGCCGCTGACCCTGTGTGACCTTGAGCAAATATCTTCACCTCTGGCTTTGTACCCTCCTATCCTTTGCCTTGTCTATAGGCTGTAAACTCCTTTGCGGATTTGTCGCCTACAATGTCTAGCATGATGGGGTCCAGATCATGCTGAAATGTTACTGGCCATCGTGTACTTTAATGACAGTCTGTAAATGTCTTCCTGGAGACTGGTGCTTGTTTTCTTTCCATGGTTCTGGGACAGACTTTTGTGCTGTGTAATCAGAGTTTTTAGACAACCAACTCTGCAAGCTCCTACTGTGTTACATCTGCCTTGCGTGCAGTGGTGGTGTGCCCCCCTAGGGCATCAGGGGAAATGCCCCTCCCGGCCCCAGGAGGACTCCCCCATGACGTGCTTTAAAAAAATAAAATAAAATCGCCTCCCCTCTACCTGACCGCACACGCGGACACACAAGGATTATGTTTGGAGCCATCTTGAAGAACCTTGTTTTAGAGGCACTGACCTTCTTGACAAGAAGGTCCGTGCCTCTAAACAAGGTTTTTCGAGATGGCTCCAAACATAATCTCACCGGCTGTGTGCGTGCACACAACTGGTGAGAATCACCTCCTCCCAAAGACTTCCTCTAAGGAAGCCTTCAGGGACAAAAGAGAGGCGTTCTGTCCCTTTTATGCAGAATGGGCAGCTGGAAGCGCCATCCATCCTGCATAAAGGGAACCCAGCAATGAAATAGTGCAGCAGGGGGCAATATTTCATTGCATGGGGTAGGCCAGCCCAAAAGTCCATACCTGGGTGCCACACAGTAGGTGCCCGGGTCAGACTACTGTGGGCTGTGCAGGGGGGGCCTGGGAGCTGCTGCGCAGTGCCTTAAGGCTCCCCCTCCCAGAGTCAAGTCAAAGTTTGACTCACTGGGAAGGAGGGAGGGCCTGCCTTCCTCCCAGTGAGTCAAAGTTTGACTCGAGACTGGTAGGGGGAACCTTAAGGCACTTGATGCTTTATTCTTGGTGTTCAAACAAGTGTGCTTGTCCCTCATCAATCCTCCTTTGGATTTCTCAGCCTCTTGTTTCACTCTTGATCTCTCAATCTTCCTTCGAAGTACATGCTACGCTTCCCCCCCCTCCCCCCGATCTTGCTCCCATGGCAGTTGGTGAAGTAAGTGGCTTTACACTTTAACATGCAGTGATGATACTGGAATGAGTTCCTTCTCTCTCCCACCTTGATGCCTGGGGACATGTATCCGTGCTCTCCACTGCTTAGACATTGGTGAGTTCACTTGCCCAGGCTTTAATGCTGTGGCCATGTTTAGTATTTTTTATTTCTAGAAAGGTGCCTCATCACCCCTTTATAGAATAATATAAAATTGACCAGTTGCCAATATGAGGTATAGTTAAGTTTCGGTGTTATTGCCAAGCTAACACACTAAAAATATCTCCATGATCATTACTGACCTTCACAGCCATTGCAGTGGTGCTGTATGGAGAGAAACTTATGTCAGCCCAGTGTTTTAAATACACGATCTAAGTGTTGGGCAAAGTTTCCAGGAGTAAAGAATGAAACCTATCCGCTTCTGTGAGCGAAGGAGACTTTTTGGCATCAAGGTCCATCTTAAAGGGTCTTATTGTGTCTAGACAGCACCTGGTACCAAGATGGATGTGGTTCTTCCTCCAAAAAATGTTCAGTATTGCTGATCAATCTAATTCTGTTGTAGGGGGTTGGCATTGATCGGAACGTATGGGTAATTGTCCAGAGTAATGACACACGTTTTTGTAGAAGCAAAGATAGGCAATAATTTAATGGTATACTGCTTGATAGTTCTCCCACTCCAAAGCTTATGGTAAAGCAGACAATTTTGTATATAACCAAACGAAGCCCAAAGTTTTTCAGTGGCTTTCTTTCACAGCGGCATTCTGTGATTGAATGGTGGACAGTTACCTAAAGTTAAGAAGAAAAATCAGTAATGATGGGACATGGCAGTCTGATGACCGAGAGGATAGGATAGCAAATGGGTAGGCGAATTCCGGTTAATACTAGAGTTTGGAAAGATGTACATCCCAGGGACTGATGGCTTTGATGCTCTTGGGTAATGCATTTCCATGGCTGTCTGCTTTTGAGAGTATTGCACGCACCTGCATCTTCTCACTTCATGAATGCTTCCCTCTCTCCCTATGTTCCCCTGCTCTTGTCTCACAATCTAGTATGGAAAAGGAAGGGAAGTCTCATGGGGCAGGGACTTGTGTCTTAGTAATGATTGTTCAGTGCCAAGTGCATTGCTGTCATTATGTAAATGTTGGTAGTGATTTGAGCACAGGACAGAGTCTGGATACTCTCTCATACTCTGCCATGTGTTTGTTGTGTGCCTTATCCTGAAACTGGTGGTGATGCAAAGGATCTTCACAATGTGCTGTAAACGTGTATAAATGGAATGCTAGAGTTCTAGCAGAACAAAGTGCTGGTTAGTTCTGCTAGAACTCTATAATCGCATGCCTTTTTAGAAATGTTCTTGTAGGCACTAAAATTGGTGTGAGATGCCTCTTCCAGTGAGCTACATCCTACTCTCCCTTTGCTGTGCCAGCGACTGCCCTTTACCCAGGGTTTACGTAGAAAAACTGAACTCCTTTCTAGTGTTACCTTTTGGGCTGTGTCTGTTTTTACCCCGTGGTATGAATGCAAGTAATAAAGTTTATTTCTGGCAGCAGCCAAATATTGTAAATAAGCAATGCCTTATCACTAATGGCTGGGTTACTGATGTTTTGGGCTTGTGCTTGTCACTGAGAAACATGACCTGATGAGGCTGAGAGTTCAACTGCTGTGCACTTCTTTTGTCTTGCTGATAATGTTGTTTTCTTTACAAAGCTGGAAGAGTTAATTAGGTTCTGGGCCCATCTTAATCATTAACTTGTTCGTTCATTTATTATATGGTGAGCTAGGGGTGTGTGTGTGTGTGTGTGTGCGTGTGTGTGTGTGTACATGATGTTTAAAGGGTTTAGACAGATGCCTAGACAAGGAGTGGAGAATCTCGTGGCTCAGTTGTATGTTGAGCTTTTCTGCCTTCATTACCAACCTAGATCTTTCTCTGTGAAAGCCAGAACCGTCTTTGAGAGAAGGGAGAAAGAATAGGGCTGCTAAACACGTAATAAAACTCCTCTCCTCCACCCCAAGCGGACTTAAAAAAAAAATAGGTTAAACCATGAAAGATTGCATAGGGTCTGGGCTGGGCTTGTGAGGAGACACTTTAAAATACCGAGAACCTGACAATGGCTCATGTCTAGCAAGAGTCCTGAGCAAATTGCTGGCAGCTTGAACTCCGGTTTGGGATGTCTGACTCCTATTCTCTGGTCCTCTCCTATTCCACCTACTCTTTTTTAGTCATCCCTTTTTTCTTGTTTGTTGTTGCCTTCTGATCACCATCTGATTTTGTGTGCACCCCCTACCCCCCTTGTTCCAGTTGGTTCTGGGGAGCCTGTCGTACTGCAAGAGTTGTCTTCTCAGTGTGGGACATGAATTGGCTTGGGCAGAATTCCACTTGACTTGGTGTTGGTGGGATTATTTATGTGTAAATTGAGAATTCAAAGGTGGGGTGTGTGTGTGTGTGGGGGGGGGTCCACCTAGTGTTCAGCCAAAGTGGCAAGTACCTGGAATAAGAGCAGATAGAGGATTAAAGAGTGGGTGTAGCGGAAGGAGTGACTCCATGCTAGCAGTCCCAAGCAGATGTAATGGAAGGGGCAGGCTTTCTTGGTCAGGATAGTCAAGCCGCAAGTGTATGTGTAGAACAGTTTTCAAGAAAACGGGCTGCTCTGATACTGCCCCAGAAGCAGGGAGCAAAGTATTGTTGAGTTTGAGTAGTGTATGCTAAAGGGTCTAAGTGGCAGCCAGTGTGACAGTATTGACTCTCCATCTAGTGCCCAGTGGATACTTGTATGCCAATTTTCCAGCGGTATTTTGGTGTGTTTGCCCTGGATGGAAATGATGAAATGTTGCTGGGCTGCATGAACAGAGCTTCATTTGGCCATTCTCCACAATTTACCATCGGATTGCCACTTGCCCTGCGTTTGTCTTTAGTTCTCTTGCACACTCTTCTCCAGTACTGTCTCTTTGAGCAGTTGTGGGACATGTTCATGCAAGTCAGAGTACCCTGTGGTTTTTTACCCTCCGATAATTTGCCATGGGGTAGCCTATCATAAGTGAAAGCATGCATATGCTGCTTGTGTCCCTGCTGTGAACTGCGTGAACTTGCACTCTGAGAATATTTGCCTGGGAATGGGTGCATGCAGTGGCAGTTACCCCTAGCTGAAGAAGTCTTGTGAAAAGTTTGTGTCCCACTCTTCTGATTGAAGGGTACATCCCTCTGTGGGATATGTTGACTTGTTGAGAGATGGCTGAGCTACTGGAGTGGCCACACGGCAGTTGAGGTCTGTGAAATCTGCAAAGCATTGCGAACTTTATTATTATTATTATTATTATTATTATTATTAATATAATATCATCATCATCTCATTTTTCTCTCTCCTTCGGCCCCCCCCCAAATCTCAGGAAAGAAATCAGTTCTGGATTCCAGCCCATTTCTGTCAGAGGCCAACGCAGAAAGAATTGTGAGGACCCTGTGCAAGGTACGAGGAGCTGCCCTGAAGCTGGGACAGATGCTGAGCATTCAAGGTAAGTGGCAGCTTTTCTGTGCTTGCTAGGTTTGATATGACAGTACTTCTCACTATGGAACTTTGTGTCTGGAGGAGGCAGAAAGAATGGTACGGTGAGACTGGCTGGTGCTGGACATCAGCATCCCTTAACAGACCAGTAGTTTGACAAGCCAGTCCAGAAGGGTTAGATGGCTTCTAGAGAACAGCTGCTTTGTAGGGGAATGAAGATTGATAAACTGCACAACTATCTCCGATAAACACAATGAAACCATTTCAAATCTAGCTTGTAGCTGACAGGCAGTGTAGGTACCAGACCCTCCTCCTCCTCCATACACCCAATTCTCTCTATGATGGTGGTCAGGCTCTATACTTCGAATATGAATTGAGTCTCATACAGGCATCTAGACTCAAATAACCAGGTGAAGCCTGGCTGTGCAGTTGGCTTAAGATAAGAGGACCTGATTGTGTTAGGATGGATTAAGGCAAAAACTGGAAGGACAGTTTAAAGCAAGTGTCATAGAGCTTGTTGCTGAAAGACTGAATTGGAGCTGATTCAGCAAGCAAGTACACCCCTATCTCCAGTCAAGCTCCACAGTCTGCCTTTGTAACACAACCTTTTAAAAACTCACATCAAAGCTCTCACGTGTAGTACATGTGTACTATTGTCTGATCGGTGTTCCAGTAAGGGAGCCTCCCCCTTGTTCGCTTAACTATGGTTAGCCAGCGTGCTCTCCCAGAAGGAGGGATGTTGCTGCTGAACCAAGTCTTACTGATGCTAGGGGGATTTGTGCTTGAATCTCTTCATATCAGTACTTGAAAGCTAGTCTGATTCACCACTTGGCTGCTATTGTACCTGCGGGAATGGTCAGTCTTTTAGCGTGGGACTGAGCCTGAAAGCATTTCTCTTCTTTCCACCTTCCAAATGTCTGACAACCCCCTTGTTGCCTCCTCCCAGAAAAGCACTCCAGTGTTTACCTGGCTACCCCATTCCACATACAAAGAATTGTCTGGTGCATTCAGCAGTGTAGATCTGAATTTGCAAGAGGTGCAAGGCCTTTCAGTGTGGCAGCATGTTGTATTGCTCAGCATTTGCTGCTGTTCATTACTTGTATATTACACACAAAAAACCCTTCGGTTTAAAAACCTAGTTAAAGAGGCATTTCACTTCAGTCAAACATCAACACACCTGCAGATTAATTCTCCTATTCCATATCCTCCATATTAACACCCAGCTCCATCCAACAGACAACTAACAAGTTTCCTCATTCTAAAAACAAGCTCCCATTAATTAATGATGTTCAGTCCATACCTACACTAACATATTACAACAATCATACTCGCCAACTTCTTCCGTCAATGCTACTACAATATAACACAATCTTAAATTGCATCTTAACTGAAATTAAAATGTAAATGTACCTTATTCTTTGTTTTACTATAAAAATGGAATTTTTTAGTAACATGTAGATTTTAATTTAAGGCGTGAATTTTAAGGTTGCGTTACTTTGAAGTAGTGCTGATGGATGAAGTAGGTGAGTGTTTGTTTAGTGTAGACCAGAAGGAGCTGGCTGGAGAGCGGCCAGGAGCAGCTGCTGCTGCTGGTGCCACCAGGTCAGTTGCTTTGCCAGGCTGGGGGAAGCGGGGGAGGGAGGGCAAGCCCTGGCAACCCTCAGGCCCCACCCAACGCTGCCTGACCCACGGGCAGCAGCCCCTCGTTTTCCTCTATCCCCCTCCTCCCATGGAATCGCTTGCTCCGCTACTCCCCTGCGCAGGCTGGAAATTCTGTGGGGAGGAGCAGGGCAGGAGATTAGATGGGGGGGAGGGGTATCCTGCCGATTGTTCACTGTCCTGCCAGCCTGATCTGATTCAACAGGGGGCAGAGGGAATGATTGGCCGGGCAAGAGTGTGAAGGAGCGAACGGGGGGGACGACAGTGAATGAGGGCAGGCACTCTAAAAGCCCCCCCTCCGACTGCCTGGCCCTAGTGGGGAATCACCCAGGCCTCGGGGAATTTTGAAGGCGGTTTCCTCAGCCAGTGCAGCCTGAGCTGGCTACGCTGGGGCAGGGAATAATACTACTACTAATTTTTATTTTTGTATAGCACTCCCCTGCCATGGCACTCGGAGCTCTTCACATGTAACAGTTTAACACCGCTTTTAATCTTCACAACAGCCCTGTGAGGTAGGTTAGGCTGAGAGAATAATGCAACTGGTCCAAGGTCACCCAGTGAGTTTCTGGCTAAGGCGAGACTTGAACTGGGGCCACCTCCTATCTCCCGGTCCAGGCACTGCAAAGCTCTGGTGCTGCTGCAGCCAGGCACAACCACGCATAGACATGTCATAAGTTCAGTTCCATTGGCCATAGTGGTACTTTTAAAACGTTGTAATTTTTTAATAAAACAGTAAATTTAGAATAAGAACCAAAAGGGTCTATAATAGTGCTCTTTAATTTTTTATGCAATTAAGTTCAAGATCTACATTGCACAAACTCTGCAAAGCCTGTCAATCCATTCCCAAACCAGGAAGTGTTTGCTCTACTGTCTCCCATTGAAAAGAACAGGTGGTGTAAAATGAAAGTTTGCAGCTGCCTTAAGCATAGAGCTGCTGCTGTGGCTCTCTAGCCTATAATATCATGCTTTCAGTGTTGGAAGTGCATTGCAGTCTTATCAGTTCACCCTGACAACAACCCTGTGAGGTAGGTCATTATTCCATTTTAAAGATGATGGGTAGAAATTGAGAGGCAGTGACTTCTCCAAGGCCACTTGGGAGGCATTTGTATTAAATGACTAAGATGGAGTTTGTACCCTGGTCTCCCAGGCCCAACTTAATACCTTCTCCACTAGGGCTTCACTTGGTAACTCCCCATCTCTGTTTGAGTGGTGCTGGCAGACTGGGGAGGATACCCAGGCAAGTATGTCTCGGGCCCCTTTCACATCTTAAGTTTTCACACTAAATAGAGATTTTCACATAATTGAAGGAGGTCTGAATGCTCCCTTCTGCATCAGTGATGGGGGTTGGGGGACTCTCCAACACAGATGACAGGGCGGTCAGATTCTACCTTTGCAGTGACAGGAGTCACAGTTCTGTTAGAAATAGACATGTGGGAGTGGGAAAGCAAGCGCGTGTGAAAGTGGCACAGATCTGGCTATGTGTGAGCCCAGCCGGTTTTGTAAGTAGCTCATTGATCCTCCAGGTGCCATTTTAGGCATGATCTGAGACCCAGAGCATCCCACAAATGCCCCCATAAGATGAGTAAACCACAACCACGCCTTAGATTGCCTCCCCCATGTGGAGATCTCCAGCCTACCTCAGGGGGAGGGTGACCGCTCTCTGCAGTCTAATTGCTTGTTTGTGCAGAGAAAAAACAATAATATCCCCCCCCCCCCTTTATTGCTGGCAGTTATGTGACCGATTGGGGGAGAAATAAGTAAAACCGAGCCTGCTGCAGTTCTACACTCTCCTTTCTGGGTGCTGCCGCTGGCCTGTGACCCAGGAAGTACAGCGGGTGTGGGACGATGGGATAGAGGTGGGAGGGGACAAATGTGCGGGGAAAGCGTAATCCAGAATAGTTAGAGTGCTAAATCATGCAGGTGTGAATGCCCTTATGTGCAAAAATACCTTTTCCTGTGCTGTAAGCTACGTTGGAGTGCGACTGTTTCCTGCCGCCACGTCTATGATGTCGCGCACTGCAAAGCTGGAAGATTGCCACAGCTGTAAGAGTGGCCTTAGTCAGAGAAATGGCATCCAGGAAGAGTAACATGAAACGCTAGGTGGGCCCAAAGTGGGATAGTTGGGATATCGTATTATCTGCATGTCTGTTCAGCGTATTAGAGAGAGCTGTCTGTAAATGTCTGCTCGTGGTGGTTTCCCATGGTATACTGCTCTTCGGTAGTAGAGAGAGGCATAATTTCTCTGGGGTGGAAACTAGATAAACTCCCTTACTCCACTAGCCAAGAATTTCCTTGGGTTCCCCCCTCCCCCATTTTTTTTTTGGGTCTGAGTGAATGCTGTGCTTTCTCACTGGTTGTGCGTAGGGGTAAAACCTAGGTAGAACAAGAGAGCCAGGCAGGTCCTGGGCTTTAGCAGCTCTAGACGTGACACATGCGTTTTGCAAAGGCTTTTGCAAGTGCTGTTGGCTCCTGCCATTCAAAACAGTGTCCCAGGGGGAAAGCTGACCCAGCTGGGCTTTGCACTGTAGTGCACAGGACTCTGCCTGCCTCTCTGTTTGCATATCCCATTTCTCCCCGCTTGCCATCTGTCACACAAGTTACTTTTACTCCTTTCCTAGACCTGGTAGCTCTACTTATCTTCCTGTCGGGAAGGACAGATCGACCATTTATGAAAGCCCATCCAATAATGAATGTTGGAGGACATAAATGCCTGCTATTTCCTCGGTGGGTGGTGATTAACAAGGATGCTAATATGCATTTTGCAAGTGGGGTCAGGAATTCTGCACATGGTCTAGGCTAATATTTTGCATTCCTGTAGTGGTTTTGTTGTTGTTGCTGGAGGAAACTGAGGCAGGAAGGTTAAGTGACCACAGGCAAGTCAGTAGACGATTTGGGAATAAAACTGGGGTCTTGGCTGTTTCTTGGGCTAGCAACTAGTCTATGCTTTTTGGACAGTATGTATTTTCACCCCAGCAGTGTTGCCTTTCAGTGTCAGTGATACGTGGGGATATGGGAAGACTGTAGCTTTGGGGTAAAAGGGGGGGGGGGAGTGTGAGAGAGAAAAATATGAGGCAAACTGTCCTTATAGCTGCATAAAGTTTTCATCTTTCTCTCACCTCCTTGTGCAGGATTTAAGGGGAAGAGTAGGCAAAAGAGACCTCCCTGCATTTTCATACTCTCCTTTGCCAAGTGTTTGATTTATCAACACAATTCACTGCTACTTGGAAGGACTTCTTTACATATAAACAAGACTGGCGTTTCTTTTTTTAAAAAAGCTAATACGGAGAGGGGTGTGTAGTGTTATACAAACCTAGGCGTGAAGCAGAATAGGACCAGTTCAGTGTAGCTTTTTTGTTTGAATGTCTGTCTTGGATGATGTGTGTTTAATAAAATGCACTTGGCAGCCAAAGGAGGTCTGTGAGACTGTATTTTAATAAATGCACCCATCCTGATTTCTCTCTACTGGTTTGAAGGTGGAGATGTTTGCTCCTTAAAGAAGTTCAACAAAGATGTTCTCCCACTGCTCTCCAGCTATACTGACTGGTGGTGACTAGTGGTATCTTTATTCTGAACTGTCCATTGTCCCCTACTGTGAGCTAATTAAGCCCAAGCCTTTAGAATGGGCAAAGCTTCCTATCAGTATGTTGACATTAAATGGAAACCAAAGTGTCCAAGATCCTTCTGCTTTGAGTGTCCAGCTTTGAGCAGAGTGCTTATTGTACTCCTTTCCTACACAGTTCTGGAGGGCTGGCAGGGGGTTAAAATGCACCAGATTCTGAACAGCTGGACAAATGCTCGGTGGGATTCTTGTTTAATATTAGGAACTTGCAGGGAAGTTTTATGGGAGTGGCAACTATGCATCTACCCACACCAAACAAATAAGTTGAATTTAGATTCCTCCTCCCCCTTCCGGGTACAGCTTTGCATTCTCTCATAGATTTTGTTTGTCAGTAAATTCAACCTGATTTGTGGTGGTGGTTGGTGGGTTTGTTGTATTTATTTTTTTTTAACAAAAAAACCAACCCTCCCCAGTCCATTTCCCTCCCCAATCCAAATGTGCAGTGTCTTTTTGTTTTAGTGATAGTTTACCACATTGAGTGTAGAACACCCAGCTTTTCCATACATCTGAGGAAATCAGCTTGTGCTGAGAAAAGCTCATGCAGTAATAAATGTTAGTCTTTAAAGTGCCACTGGACTCTTTGTTCTTGTTACAGCTTTTCTGTGCTTCTCAAATGAATGTATTGTTGGATTAATTTAGTTTAAAAATATTGGCTCCTAATCCTGTTTAATGAAAGTTTTGTAATGCTGTATATGTGTTTGGGTCTTGGGAAGCATGCTTTCTACATTTTTTAAAAGGACAAGCACAGGTGAAGAATCTAAACAGGAGAATTAAAACTGTGTTCTTATCTAGTGCTTCAAAACCCAAAGATCCTCTTTCATGCTCAGTGGCTTACGTTTAAATCCTGATTCTTCCCTGTGAAGGAAGCTACTTGCTGCAGTGGAGGATGGCTTCTACTTATCAGTGTTTTGAATCTGTATTTTCCTGTGCTCATCTCCCCAACCCTCCTCATTCTGAGGCTTCTCTGCTCTGATTCAGTCCTCTCATAATGTGCCAGTACAGATGTGTATGCCAGGTGCTGCAAACCAGGCATGAAGAGCTATGTTCCTTGAAGAATCCTGCTGTATTGCATAGGTTAGAAGAGTTAGAAATAGAAGGGCTTTGAGGCTTTTATTAGGGAAGTTTTCCTTCTTCTAAAATGTGTGACCAAGTCCTCTGTTTAGTATGTCTTGCTGGAAATAGCGTTCTTGCTACCATGGGGGGCTGGGGATGCATGTGTGCGAGAGGACAAGTTACTACAGGGGAAGCAAGAGGGGTTTTGTGTTTATAATGGAACTCAAGACGGTACCAAAACTCAGTCAATGAACTGAAAGGGTATGGGTCGTTCCTGATGGAATCCTTCCCCACTGGCCAGGTTCTGTGCTGCAGTGGAAAGTTTACAGACCTAGACTTTGTGAGGTATTCAGCATGCTTCAGGGACCAGCCTACGAGAAAAGGAAAAAACTGTTGAAGTTGATGAGGAATTTTGTCATTGACTTCAAGTGGAACTGGGATTTCTCCATAGATCCTTGCACCAAAAAAAACATGTTCTCTTAATTGTCCTGGGCTGGGGAACGGTGAGGGTTTGATCAGTTTGGGCATGCGCAGTTCGAAGAGGTGGCTGAATTTGGTTATTTTGTATCCGGTTGCTTTTTGTGGCGAGAGAGCGAGTACCAAGAAGGATTTGGAGAGAGGTTAGTGGTTTGAGAGAGGAGGGCAAGGGAACCAGGTTACCTGTGGGGTGAGAGTGGGTGGAGGGGAGCCGGGTGTTGGTGTGTCCTTTCATTTAACAGCTGTTTCCCCAGTGGGGCCTGTAGCAGAAAGCTGATCCACAATTGCTTACGGAACTGCTGGAGGGTGCCAGGACCAAGGCAGCACTAACAAGCCCAGCTAAGAGGGGTCTGATCCTTTTGGGATCTCCTGTTTTCTAAACCTTCCCATCCATAAATGCCTGAGGGGTGGGGATAGGGGCGTTGTTTTTATTCTCTTAAACAGGCCCAGAAAGACAGAGTTAGGGAAGCAGAGGCCTCAGGTGCTCTTCTGAGAGGCCTGTCAGAGTTGTTAACCATGGCAGTTGGTGCAGTTTATAGGCTGCCACCTGCTTGCAGTTGCCTCACTATGTTGAAACCCACTATTAGCCTAATTCTGTGGTCTGTTGCCCAACAGAGCCAGCTGTGGGGAGGGGTGGAACCCAGTATTGTCCTGCTAAGAGTAGTGGCAGGAGTTCCTTGTGCTATGCAGCCTGTGGTCCAGAAGCCTAGCCAGTGCCCAGGGTAAGCACTAAGCTGCTAGCCAGTGTGCGCACTCTGCTCTGGTGGGCTGCAGCTCGCGGGTGCTTATGGGATTATTTCCTTGGACCTGCTCAGTGACAGCAAATTCATCCTCTGAATAAGACTGCTTCTCAGCAGTGAGTGGGGTTAAACACTGGGACACCTTACTGGGGGAGGCCTCGGAGGAGCTTGACTTAAGTGACAAGGCTGTGTGTCGGGGCAGGTGCAGCGCTCCGCCGTTGTGCAGCTGTGAGGCTGGGATGGTAATTGTCTGGCAATTACTGTTACTATACAGAGATCCAGGCCTGATCTGTTGGATAGTCCAAGGCTAGAGGCTTTGGCAATAAGCCAAGAATGGTGCTTCCTTGTCTCACTGGGAGCCTTGTCATTGGTCTACGTAGAAAAGCTGTTGCAGGGTCAGAAGGCCCCCTTGTTTCCATGCTGTTTTCAAGGGTTCTTTTGGTAGCGAAGTACTCGAGTGTCTGCTGTCAGGGCAAGAGTGAAAGGAAACACTCGGACTGCTTGGGCGGGAGCAAGGCCCACTGAAGCTTCCAGAGTGAAATGCTTTGGGGATTGTGATGTAAATTTATGGCGTTGCGCAACCAAGGTTCTGTTGACCTCTTGTTGGGTCTCTTTCTTTCTTTTGTGGCTGTAGTGGTTACTTCCGAGTATCTATGAATGTGTTAGAGTGCACACACTCAGAGTAGTGTGAAACACCTATCCTGTTCTGTCATTGTCCGAATCTCCTGCTGGATTTTTTCAGCCTTGCCACAGCTTGATGTGTGGAGATTTGAGTTGTGCCTAAAAATACTTGCATTCCTCCACTAGGCGCCAAATAAACAAATGTATTTATGTATTATATTTTTTGGGGGGGAGGGGGGTTGCATGTAGCTCTGGATCCATTTTATCATTTTAGTTGAACTACCTGTTGATGGATGAAAATGCTCAGGTGTGTTGGCAGCTATGCTTACTGATCTGAGATGTTGCAGAAGGCTAATCTTCAAGTAGTAGACTTTCCTTTTGATAACTCTGGTCTAGGCTTTTACTCTTTCGTTGCTGTGTTTAAATTCTTCCATCTTGATTGCATTATTTCAACCCCTGCTGTGCTTCTCGAAATACTGTGCCCATCGTTGTGCTTAGCTGAGTGGCCAGCGGGGGCGGGTAATACCAGAAGCTGACCTCTTGATTCACTCTTCTGCCAGTAGTTGGGGTTTTTCAGTGATTCTAGCACATCCCTGGAGAAAATATTCCCTAGAATAGAGGTTCCCAAATTTGGGTTGCTACCCCATCTGCAGATGGATTGCTGTCCTGATTGACGTACTGTGCTTTTTCTGCCTGAGCTCGCTGTATACTTGAAACTCAAGAGGGAGGTCATGCAAGCAAAAATTTGGGGAACCACTGTTTGTATGATCATATACAGCCAGTTTACTGTGGTGCATCTAAACCGTGTGCTAATTCTGGAAGAGTGCGGAGGGAAGCCTTGCCCAGCACACTGCATGTATTCTCTTTAAGCAACATTGCGCTGTTTGGATTCATTCCAAATTGGGCTGCAGTTCTTTGTGCAGATCTGTACTTAGCTCCTTCCAGACTCTCCGTTTCAAAGCAGCAGGACTGCCATATAAGTAGAACATGTAGACTTCTCATAAGCATTTTAGTGAGCAATGCAGATAAATAGGGGACAACCAATCCTCAAATACAGGTTGTGCCAAGAGACACTGTTCTCACAAGGGTTTCTGCTGCTTCAGTGGCCCTTGTGTTAAGAGGAGAGGGGGGGGAGGGAGAGAAGCGCAGCCCGATCTGTTCCCTCAAGATCGGCTGCCAGATCAGCATTGCCCTCTTTTCTGGGTCCTGGAGGAAAAGGGAGAGAGTTTGAATGTGCCACATCTTCTACTATCTCCATTCTCTGCCTTCTCCTGCCACTTTTAACCCCAAGGGTTGAACAAATCCTTTCTGGGGCTAAAATGAGATTGCACCAAAATGGGAAATCTCATTGAAATCCTGGTTCCTGATAACATCTCGGTCGAATTCTGACCCGATTTCCCCACACACAGCCCCCCCCCCCCCCACGGCAATGTCTCAACAGACATTTTGTTTCTCAATTTACCAAGTTTCCGCTTACCAGGGATCCCATTTACAGCTTTCCCATTTGCTGTCCATTTCAAATCCTGAAAAGTAATACTGATACAATGCTGCATTTCCCCTTGTACTTCTTGTCACGGATTAGTAAAGGATTCTGCGTACCAGCCAATCTGCAATGTCAAAGCAAAGGGAACAACATAGAACAACAATTCTGATTGGAGGCACTGGGGGGAGGATAAGCGGTGGGCTATTCGCACAGGGATTGGCTCGGAAATGTAGAAATAACAAACCCAGAAGTAAAAAAAAATACCCTCAGCAATGTAGTAAGCGTTAAATGAACGGTGCATGGTAAACGGTAAGCAGAAAGTTGGTAAATCAGGGACGGTATCTTGTGGTATTGTGAGAATCGAGACATCACATCAGTGTCGGGAAATTGCTCTCCGTTTCCAATATGGCGAAATTGCTCATGAGCAACAATTTAGCTATTCATTTCAGCCCTATTTCTGGTGGGTTCCACCATCTTCCCAAGTGTGGTATTGCTTTAGGGTAGATAGTACATGATTTGGGGGCAGGGAGGAAGTGTTATTACTCAGGACGTTTTACTACTTCTACATGGCTCTGGTAGCCAAGTGCGTTCTGAAAGAGTTGTAATCTATAGCTTGAGGCACAGAGAACCGATCTTGGAGTACTGCTGCTGAGAGAAGTACGTTCAGTCTGTATTTCTGAGAGTGCACCTTTCACATCCTCCTCTTCTTTCCACCTGGCAGATGATGCCTTCATCAACCCTCACCTGCAGAAGATTTTTGAGCGTGTTCGCCAGAGTGCAGACTTCATGCCACTAAAACAAATGATGGTGAGGAGTGTCCCTGCAGCCTGGGAGTGGGAGAGTTGTGACTTGGCTTGGGCGGGAGATGGGACTTATTTTTGGAGCAGTCTCCCAATAAGCACCTTAGATTTTAATGTGGGGTGGGTTCTGCCAGTGGAGTGGGAGGGTTTGGAAAAGCTTGATGGCGTACAATACTTACTCATGAAACTTGTGTTCTTCTCTCGACACCCCCCCCCCACCTTCTTACAGACAATTATATATTTTTCTCTGGGAGGGGGGAGGGTAATCTAGTCTCTCCATTGTTTTAAAGCAGACAGCTATGCCAGTCCAGTAGATGAGAGGGTGTGTGCTGTGTTGGTTGGTTTCTGTGTGGTTTTCACCTTCCCTTTTTCTAGTTTCTCTGAAAGGGGGCATGAAGCTCTGTAGATCATGCAACTCTGGCCATTTGTCTTGGACTTGAGTTTGCTGAATGTAGTGTGGTCCTGGCCACCTTTATACCTTGGAATGAGTTACCATTAGCTATAAAGGAGTAGAGCTATATAGTCCAATTTGAGGAAACTCACCACCTTGCCAGGAGTTGTAGAAGAAGATGATGGCTTCCACCAGGGCAATCAGGATTTGACTTGTATTCTAGCTTGACTTAGCCTGACGCTTCTGCCCCTAGAAAACTCTGAACAATGACCTTGGCCCAAACTGGAAGGATAAGCTGGAGTTTTTTGAAGAACGCCCCTTTGCTGCTGCTTCTATTGGACAGGTGCACCTGGCTCGCATGAAGAATGGGAAAGAAGTTGCTATGAAAATCCAGGTGGGTTTCTAGGATGCTGTGTATCTGGACTAGGCTGTTACCTCTGTTAGGCTCAGAGGATGTAGAGAGCCCTGTTCCTGCATACATGGCATGTGAATACTATATGGGGCACTTGGGGATTGGATCAGGATCAATCAGGACTTCTCCCCAGGTGACTACACTAGCGTTGGGGGTTCTCCTGACTTTTGTCCAATCTGCATTTGAAATGTCCTTTCTGAGTTGCTTGCTGCCATTGTATTCAAAGTGTGTCCATCAGAGCCCCATCCAACCCCTGAACCCACCTGCTAAATGCCAGATGAAAAAGAATGGTCTTCCGTTGTTGTTGTTGTTGTTATTAGCAAGCATTTATATAGCGGCAGCAGTGTACCTGGCCCTTTACAAAGTAATTGAATAGACACTGTCCCTGTCCTAGGGCTTATAATCTGAGGGGGTGTGGGGAGGAGATGAAGGAAGGGGAACAGAAGGAGAGACAAGGAGTGTAACATTCACAAAGATGTGAGGTCCCAGGTGCATGCGCTTGGCTTGGTTGCATCGAGAATGATGGCTGGCTGGTCTGTGTGGTGAGGATAGGAGTACACAGACCTCAGGTAACAGATTGTACTGGATGGAGCAGCAGAGGTTTGGGCTCTGATGAATCTCCAGGAGAAGGGAGTTCCCACGATAATGGGGCAGCAACTGAGAGTGCCTCTCTGCAGGCCCTCACTGTATGAACCTAGTAGGCAGATGGTGTCTGCAAGAGTCCTCCCAGCTGACTTCAGGGAATGCAATGGGGCAAAGTGGAAGAGGTGCTCTTTCAGATGTGCGTGTCCCAGGCTGCTTAGGGCTTGGTAGTCAAAACCAGCACCTTGAATTGGGCCCAGAAAGCTGTTTGTAGCCACTGTAATGTGAGCACCATCCAAGTAGCTAATCTGCATATCCAGGTCTCCGGTGGATTTCCTAGTGATTAGTTAGTCAGGATTTTGGGGTGGGTCTTTGAGGCTGGAAGTCTCTTTTTTTTCTTTTTTTTCCCTTTATATATTTATTTATATTTTGATTTTTATCCCACCCTATCCCCCAAAGGCTCAGTGCGGCTCTCAAAACACACACAAAATACAAATGTAAAATAAATAATGAAACCCCCCACAAAACTAAAACCACCCAATTTCCCATTCAAAGGAGGGTTCAGGCGAACTTCCAAGGGAAGGCAAAGCTTTGATTATGGTGTGTGTGTGTGAAACTTTAGTATAAGGGACGGTCTGGAAGCCCTCCACTCTGGATTTTTTTTGGTCTCACTGTTGCCCTTTTCCTGTCCTCACTCGCAGTACCCTGGCGTGGCCCAGAGCATCAACAGTGACGTTAGCAATCTGATGACCGTCCTGAGCATGAGTAATGTTCTTCCAGAAGGTAAAATTGCCGAAACAGGCTGGGAAGCTTTCAGGGAGGCAGGAGCGGAGCAGGTCAGGAAGAGTGGGGGTTCAGACATCTGCTGGTATTACCATGCCAGAATCGGCCTCTGTGCTGGGCTGCCCTGTCTCGCCTCACCTTGCCTTCAACGCCTGCTCCTAAAGAGTAATGAAGAGTCACTTGTTCCATGCTGCAACCTTGGCTGGTTTGCAGAGATCTTGGCCTAGTGGAGTGGAAGACTTATCAAATCAGGCCTGCCTTGCAGGGTCACTATGTCTAGGACTGTGAGGGACATGCTTGCCGTTCAGTTAATACAGGAGTGCAGAGCCTTTTCCCTCCAGGAGTCACTTTGAAAATTAGTACAAGCTGTGAGGGCCAAATAGATGTTGGAGAGGGGATGCTTAAGAGGTGCGTTCAAGAAAAGGAGGGTCCAGATCATGGATCCATGCCGTGGGTCTGTCTCCTATGCCTCAGTCTCTGCTTCCATACTCGGAGCACAGTTTTCCAGTGTTTGAGGGTAGCAACTGGATTCAGGACTTGGATCCAGGAACTAGAAATGGACCACATAAAAAGTTATTGTGGGCTGCATTTGGACCCCTAGGTTCCCTACCCCTGATTGAATGCATCCTCCCCCAGTCACAAATTCCAGTTTTGTTTTGCCACAGACAGCAGTAACTACAGCCAACAGAGCTTTCAGCTCTGCCCTTCCTCGGTGGGGAGTGTGGGAGGGAATTCTGTGCAGTAGAATTAGACTTGGAAGCATAAAGTTGTCTTTGTTTTATTCCCCCCATCCCCTCTAATGAAAGAGCTGATATAAAACCTCAAGCCAATATTTTGATTTTGCTCCTGGCTCTGATAAGTGTCCCTCGGGTGCCGCTCCACGGTACAAAATGCTGCCAGCCCTGCATGTTAGCGTCTGATTGCTGCTCACTTTTCTAGTAGCATCCATGTAGGGAACGCTATTCTCTTTGGTCACCCTCATTTGTCTGTGCTGGTGAGGAGAGGCACTGGCTCAGTCCAGGCCCCGAGTCTGTTGGCCTTCCGTCGGGCCTGTGAGGATTCTCCACCCTCTTCCCCTCCTGCCCCATGGCTTATCCCGAGGAGCTGTTGCTGACAATCATGAATCTGGTTCCTGAGAGGGGTCCAAATGGCACATGCAACCCTTGCTGAGATCTTAACTAAGGGAGCTGTGTGTGGTGCCCAAGAAGACAGCAGCACTTGGGCTCTGATCTGTTTTATCAAATTCTCTTCTCCCTACCAATGCCACCTTCTTACTTAACCCCCAAACCTATCACAACCTCCTACAGATCATCCTCTTCTGTCTGCAATTTCACCTCTAGGTCTGTTTCCTGAGCATCTAATTGAAGTCCTGAACAGAGAGCTGGCCCTGGAGTGCGATTACAAGAGGGAAGCTGCCTGTGCAAAGAGATTCAGGTGCGTTTACCCTGCTACAGGGGAGGTAGGCCCCTCTTGCAAGCTGTTTAGTGCTGGTATTTGACGCTGTGGGGTAATCCTGCTCCTTCAAGTGCCTAGGGGAGATGCTGCCTGACCTTCTTAATTCTTCCCTTGCTACCCCTCAGGGAGCTGCTAAAAGATCACCCCTTCTTCTACGTTCCTGCTGTAGTGGAGGAGCTGTGCAGCCAGCATGTCCTGACCACAGAATTGGTCTCTGGGTTTCCACTGGACCAAGCACAAGAGCTGAGCCAGGAAACCCGAAATGAGGTATTCCCACTAGGGCTGTTCCTACCAGGTTTAGGGGAGGAGAGCTCCATTTTTTCCCCCTTGATTAATGTTTTGGAGACTTTGGTTGATAACGGTTTGAGCATTGCAAATTGAAGAGTGCAATGTACGAGAACCAGATGCTGGACAGAGAAACTCAGGTCTTGGAAGAGGCAGCTCTGGAATAGCCGTGTGCGTGCGTGCGTGCATGTGAGAGAGAGTGTGATATGGCGAGCAGACCCTCGGGCTGAACTCCAGCAGGATTATACAGGGGGTTGCCTTTCGAGGTTGTGGGGTGCATGATACTGGGCCTCAGTGCTAGAAGGGAAGGTCTGCCAGCTAATCGTCACCCTCCCCCCAGTCCATACTGGGTTGTGGAGTGGCAGGGGGTGCTGTACAGGGTGAAGTTTTGCTTTCCTACTAAGAGGCAGGTGCTCTTGAGGGGTGAAGATGACCTTGGGGAGGCTCCTCTTGCAGTTGCTATCTTGGAAGAAGAGTAGAGAAATGAATCTCAGCCCACATTGCATAAGCAGCTGAATATAGCTACTCCTGCTGGATTGCTGCTAAGGAGCCCATGCGTCTTTGAAAAGTACCTCTCCGTAAACAAGAGGCAGGGAAGTAGGGACAGAAAGCCATTGGTGCTGAATATAGTAAGCGATGGAGAGTTCCCGCGGGACAGGCAGCTCTGGCCGCTATTACTTGATTAGCAGAAATAGCTGCGCTGGTATTTGGACATAAACGCCACTATCAGCTGTTGGCAAGTTCTTGAGGAATAGCCCAGTGTATTCCTATGGACAAAGAGGGCTCCCGGCAGCGCACTGTACTTGAATCTAGCCCTGATCCAGCTGTCTGTGACCTCTAGGATGTTCTTCTAGATGGATCGGTTATAACAAATGGCTGCTGCATTATCATGTATTTTAATAAAAAGTCCCACCTGTTGTTTGCTACTCATAGAAATCTTTTCTCTCACAAAAAGGGGGCTGCTGCAGAGCCTTCAGTGTTTGCTGCCCCAATAGCGATTTTTAAAAACCCACGGCCTCTTGTAAAAGGGACAGATGCTCCCAGGGCCGGCCTTGGGCATTGCGGAGCCCAAGGTGGGGGAGAAATTTGGGGCCCTATTCTCCAGCTCGGGGTGCTGCCTGGGCTCGGCCAGAAGGGCACTCCCCTCCGCCCATCCCCAAGCCTAGCCATTTTGGGGCACTTACCCATCCATCGCCATCACCGCCGCTGGTCTGGGCTCTGCGCCAGGCTCACTCGCCGACTCCCTGGGTTGGGCGGGCGCCGCAGCAGCAGATTAAATCTGCCGTTGCACCCACCACCAGAAGTTGCCAGGGAGTGTCGAGGCCTCTGCCTCACTCCCGCTGCCTGGCTGTCTCAGACATGGCCAGGGAGCGAGAGAGAGGCAGAGGCCCCACTTTTCCCTCAGACAGTGGCCGGGAGCTGGGCCCGGGTCCCCCCAGGAGTGGGGTCCAGGGTGGCCTCCCTGAGCCACCCTGCGGTAAGGCCAGCCCTGGATACTCCAGGCTAGATTTTTCCATAGGAGCTACCATATTGGGTGAGACCAGTGGTCAGGCTAGCCCAGCATCCTGTCTCCAACCGTGGCCACAACTAGATGTTTTAGAGGAAGCTGCAGGGTGTATGTGGGGTGATCCATCGACTTGCAGCTTCTGGCAGTCAGAGGTTAGAAGGTGCATCCTATTCTAAAGGCATTGGGGACCAGTTAGGCAACCTATGCACAGGGTCATCTTTTCGTAACATAGAGCCTGTTCTGTACCTGATGGCAAATACAGCTTTGGGCTGGCTCACAAGGTAAATGAGAATCTCTGGTAGGTGTTCTAAGCAGTGGGCCTCCGAGGAACACCTACCACATGATTCCAATGCAGCTTCCTGGACAGAACTCCCCAAGTTGGCTTGAAGTCAGTGGAGTTTCTGTACGTGGGGCTTGCAGATGCACACCCTCGAGTAGAGTGTGTCCCCTGGGCACAACCTGGCATGAGCCAGCTTGCGCTGCTGGCATTTGGGTGACGCTGGCTTGGCTTTTCTCACACCTGTTTTTCTCTCCTGTTTGGGCTTGTGAAGATCTGCTCCAACATCCTGACTCTGTGCCTGCGAGAGCTCTTTGAGTTCCGGTACATGCAGACTGATCCGAACTGGTCTAACTTCTTCTACGACCCTGAGCTGCACAAGGTAAGCGCGTCCCCAGTCAAGTGAGGGAGGAATTGCCCTCCTCCCCACCCCTTTTGAGCCTTTTCAATTGGCCAAGGACTGGAACTAGAGCAAAGTGCTGGGTCAAAAGGGAGCGTGGGAGCTCTTCAGACTACTACCAAGCTGGGAACCTGAGAGGGACAATTGCAGCCGTCCCTTGGAATATGGAGTAAGGCTCTTTGGGAGGCTAACATGACCCTAGTAGACCGCTTTGAAAGGGGAAGCTTCCTCCTGCAGCCTGCAGAGAGATCAGCAGAGCTGAGAGTTTGGTAAGGATCCGGAGCAGAAGTTTAGCTCCACTAACTGCATGAGCATAACAGCAGGCAGGATGCAATTTCTTCCATGTTCTCAGGGCAGTATTCATCCCAGCCACTGATTTTAATTTAAACCTGTCAGTCACTTTGGGATGCTGGAGGCCTTTACTGAGCAAATGGTGCTGCTGACTGTGCAATGCTAAAAACATAAGGAGCCTGGGATGGTGAGGGTTTCTTTCCTGCACGTCTCCTACCCCAGTAGTGTTTTGTGTAGGTGGCCGGTGTGTTGGGAACTCTGAATAAGGGATAGTGTTGGGCTGCCCTTTAAGTCCCCAGTGTGAGATGGTGTGGGAGCTCTACCTCACTACCTGTCCTGGTGTTGGCTGGTGGTTCTCCTCAGTGTGTGTATCGAACAGCATAAAGGATGTATCAGTCACAGCCAATAAGCAGCAAGAACCCCAGCCTCCTGTCAATCAAACCACTTCCTTAGTCTTTCCATGTCTGGCTGCTCTGTGGTTGAGCGGTTTCACTTGTAATGCAGCAAGGTTTGTCCACATCCAGGTGGCCCTGCTGGACTTTGGAGCAACTCGGGGATTTGATGAGGCGTTTACTGATCTCTACATAGAGGTGAGGACTCTGTACATGTGCTACTGGAACAGCAGACTCTAGGCTAGATCCTAGTGGATTTGCAGCCTGTTTGGGGAGCAAGGGACTATTTGCAGCCAGCTCCGGTCTTGGCTGTAGCTGGGGCATGGGGAGGGAGATCCAAGCTGCTACTTTGTCCTGGCCAAGCCATCTGGTTCTCCCACAAAAGCAGTGAACAGCTTCACAGCCGCTCTGCACTTAGCTCTGTGCTGTTGCATTTCACTGGGAAGACCCTCAGCAAAATTTGGCTCCAGTTATCATCTTGGTGAAAACCCCCAACCCCCTGTTGATTCTCTCAGCATAGACTCTTGGGGGGAGGGGGCAGTAGAAAGTATTGACACTTTGGGGGCGGGGAGCTTCTCCCCAGCTTGGGCCATAGGGAGGCCACTCTTGGGCACCAGTCTCTCTGCTATTACAAGTTGGCATCCTGACTCAGTGTGAACTGCTTGTCTTGTAGAGTGGCTGTTCAACTATCAACTAATCAAGGACTTTGCCTTCCTGTAGTCCCAGCCCATTTCAGAGACTCCTCAATGCACACTGACTCTGCCATAGTACTTTCATCTGGGGGATGGTGTGTGTTCAGCTGACATGGTATTGTTCAGGCTGTTAAAAATTCAGCAGTGCATTGTTTCAGAAGTTCACTTAAAGAAATTTGTAGAGTACAAAATACTTCAGCTCTGAAATCAAAGGTCTTCACATCTCCTGTCCTGTACCTTAATTTTTTTTGCTTGACCAAGTGATTTGACAGCTGTGCGCCTGTTGTGTGACCAGAGAATCCCATTCTACACCTCTGTAAAGCAAAGTGAGATGGTTTGCTAGCCTTCAAGCTGCTTGTACCCAAGCACAATTAATATGCTGCAGAGTGTGGAGACTGTGCCCAGCCTGTTTTCTGGGCCACTGAGGACAGCCCTATTAGGGAAGACCTTCAAATGCTTCTGCAGTAGCTTAGTCAGTGTTGGATGCGAGGCCCCGGCCTCCTTGCATGATGTTTTCCTGATGGTGTTCTTCCCATTCAGATAATCAGGGCAGCTGCTGACGGGGACAGAGACACAGTACTGAAGAAATCCATAGAAATGAAATTCCTTACCGGCTATGAAGTCAAGGTAGGCAATGGAATGGAATTCCTTGCTCCCCCACTCTGCAAAACTTGTGAAGCCGCTCTGGGTCTGGTGTAGGATAGAACCATTTTGCAATAAGGGAAAAGACTGCACCAAACCCCAAATCAAGTGAGTGACTGGAAGGACTGCAGCACTTGTGCCACTAGGACCAAGGTGCATTTCCTTCAGCTTCATGTCCCTTAGCAGGGGCTTCATGCTGGTGCAGCACTCTTTGCTGGGAGCCCTGCCCCATGCCTCTTACAAGTAAATTTATAACCGGCATGGATGCAGGCATAAATGCTGGCCCTAGTATGCACAGGGGGAGTTTTCCAGGCTATGGTGCCATCAAGTATACTCTCCCCTGCTCTCTCTTAGCTGAGAGGCAAGAGGCAACTCTTGCTGCAGACTGACCATGGTGGGGTGTGTTTTGGAGCACTTAGGAAGTAGCCTGGAACAACCCCACCCCCCTTGTGTGGGCTGAGTCAGTGAGTTCTATATTTACTTGTAAGAGCCTGGTTTCCAGCAGAGCCAGTACTGCACCGGCAGCATCGCTCCCATCGAAGCTGTGGCACATCAGTTTTCAGTGTAGTTCTCCTCAACTTGAGGCAAAAAGCCAGGCTTTGCAATTCCTGTGTTGGTTCCCTCCCACCCAAAAATTACTATGAAAGCTGCTGCCTGTAGAGTCTTCCTGACTCTCTTCTGTTTGGCAGGCAATGGAAGAGGCTCACTTACATGCTGTCCTCATCCTGGGAGAGGCATTTTCGTCTGAGGAGCCATTTGACTTTGGCAGCCAAAACACCACTGAAAAGATCCATGGCTTAATCCCGGTCATGCTGAAGCATCGGCTGATTCCCCCACCAGAAGAGACCTACTCGCTTCATCGGAAGATGGGAGGCTCCTTCCTTATCTGCTCCAAACTGAAGGCCCAAATCCCATGCAAGAACATGTTTGAAGAGGCCTACAGCAACTACTGGAGCAGAAAAACCAAGGAGCAGTAACAAAAAGGAACTAACAAGTGTCTTTTTTTTAAGGCCCAATCATACTGTATCTAGCAAAGAGCAGTCTAGCTTCCTGTACATCGCACCCTCAGATCCTCCTCCTCGAGATGGAGCAGCCCTTGTCCTGGAAGCTGAATGTTTTTGTTTCATGACGATGAACAAGGTTCTCTTTATGTTGGGTATCTCCTACACGTCCACTCCCTAGACTGTAATGTGTTCTTCTGGTGGTGGGGGTGCGGACTAGGCAAGGCTGCTGTATTGTTGGTCTTTATTCACATTAGCCAACTTTCTATCACGGTTTTTAATGCTGATAGTGGTTGTGTACTGATTGGGTTTTTATAATAAGTAGCAGGGGAAGAGAACCAAAGCTAACCAAGTTGGTATTGAAAACCTTTCTGTAATTCTCTGAATCATGTTTGTAGCTTTTTTTTTCCCTTGCTTTTTTTTTTTAAAGAGACTCCCTCCCCCCTGCTAAGGTGGAATACAAATGGTTTTCATACTGTGAATTGCAGAACAGACCGTTCTTTTTGTACAGCCAGTGGTGGTAGTCAGAGAAGCCTGCTGGATCTTCTTGAGGGGGATATAGAGTAAGATGGAGATATAGGGAGAAATGTTATGCCTTCTGCCTCCCTTCTTTTTTTTTTTTTTTGTCCTTGGCTTGCAAGCTGAACATGGAAAGGTGAAGATTTTAGGAGTCTGACACCAGTGGTGGCCAAGGTGTATATTCAAGTACCCTGATTAGAATCTCTTTCAATTTTGAGAGTTGAATGTATAAGTGGAGCAATGGGAGTCTCCATTCGCTGGTGGTGGTAGAGCAAGAGGTCCAGTTAATGAAGCTACTCTCTCCACCCTCTTGTCTGCCCCCTGTAATTCAGGGCTTTAGAGGAAAAGTGAGACAGACCATCTGGGTTTTCTTAAGTCTCCAATGGTATTCAAACTTTGCTGAAATGTGTAACACATTTAATAGCCCTACGCACAATTTTAAACAATTGGAGTTAATCTGGCAAATATATTTTGTTTTTTGTACAATTCTTGTATCTGTACAACTTACTGATTTCAATAAAAAAGTGCTTGTATAGCAGACCGCCAGCTGTGGTTAATTGCCCCTCCTCCCGTTCACAAGGCCAAATGAGGCAGAGACTTTTCTGTTCCCATCTTACTTTGCTGTAGTGGGGCTAGGAACCAATGGCTGAAGGCTGAGCCTTTAGCCACATTCTTCTCCAGCCGTTAGTCCATCCTTGCTTAGAGGTAGTCTCATTATCAGAGGGTGAATATTTGTCTCTTGTCAGTTGGCTCCATTGCCAGCTGGGGCAGTAGTTCAATAGGAAAGTTAGCAAGTGTACCAGATCCCAGGAAGACATGGGATTGTAAGCGTCATGGTCACTGACTTTGACTGGAGACTGGTATGAATGATCTCATGGCAACCTTCAAACCACCTTCCTTCTGTACCCTTCAAAACAGCTTTCCCCTCAATCCATCTTCATTTTGTCTAGTAGTATTTCAGTGCCCTGCTCCTTGCATTAGGTGGCTGATAACAAGGGGTCATCAAGGAACACAGTAAGTTATAAGGATTTAACACAACCCAGAACCTACTCTGTGGTGTGTGAACAAGCCCTTGGCATGTCCTTTCCCAACCTGCCTCCTGGGCAACCTCTTCCTGCTAAAGCCCTAGCAATAATAGCGTAACAAAAGCTAGCAGTGTCCTACTTAGGCTGGGAGTTGCTGGGTGTTGAAAAATAGTAACTTCCCTGTCTGAATTTTACATTTACAGCTGTAAGCTAGCCAGTTAGACCAGGATTCGTATGTAGTCATTAGTGGCACTTCAGAGGTGATACGCGATGAGTTGTGTTGCTGGAACATGTGCAGTTCTTAAATAGTGTTCTAATTCCTTATCTGTACAATCTTACTATTTTAAGCCAGTGCAATAATCACCTGTACAGAGGCCAAATTGGGCTGCTTATACACTGAAGACAAGAAAGGGCTTTTATTTTGGCTCTGTTGCTCACCATATCTGTGCTACTCTCTTATTCTTCCCTTCCCAAAGTCCCTTTTCATGGCATCTCTAGACTTGTGGCTACTTCGCTTTATTATGGATTCCAGCTTCTGCGATTGTCGGTGATGGGTGGAGGAGAGTGACGGTGACAGACTCCTCAAAGCCTTTAGATGTGTTAAAACCTGTGGAGGTCTAAACCTGGTACTTCCATGAAAGGAGAGGGAATGAAATAAAGGATGTTAAAACATTAAAAAGTATAAAAAGCTGACAAGGGACTAGGTGAACCAGCAGCATACATGTGCCATAGTGGATTCTGCTTGCTTATCTAAGTATGATAAAGAATCCTTAACATGTTGGTAGATGCAAAATAATTAGTACCACTGGATGGGAACCACTGAGTACTTGTGTAACAAAACACATGGCAACTGTAGCCTTGCCTGTTGTAACCCAGCTACACCAGAAAACAAGCCAACACAGTTAGGTGTAAAAAGTTAATCTTAAGAATTAACTGTAGTGGAAGGCAAAGTGCCACCTTGTCAAAGTGCCAATAATCCTAGCTCAAGAGCCACCTCTATTAGTCTTGTAGATAAGTTTCAAGGAAGGCTTCATGGCTACTGACCAAGTCCAACAGACACGGTAATGAGACAACACTGCAACTTCTTACAAAACCACATGGGAAATTTAACATGGGGAAAATAGAAGAGAGACTTCCTGTCTAATAATCTATAAGGCCCTTCACTGTCTGGGCCTGTCATACCTCAGGGACCGCCTTGCCTTCTGCGCCCCAGAGCAGCTCCTTCAGTCTGCCGGGGGTGCCTTCTTAGAGGTCCCCCGTGTTAAGCAGGGGGCTACAATGGAGAAGGCATTCTCAGTGGCCAGGCCGTGTCTTTGGAATTCCCTCCTGGAGGAAGCTCGCCTGGCCCCAAGCCTTTTGATTTTCAGGCAGGCCTGTAAAACCTGGCTGTTTGCCCAGGCCTTAGGGGGGGGGGGGGGGGGGGGGGGGGGATAGGGTGTTGGCTCTTCCCTACCGTTGTTTTGTTTTATCTCTAAATTTAGTTCCCAAATCCTGTTTTAAGTTTAAATTATTGTGTTTTAAAATGTTTTATTACGTTTTTATCGAATTGTACGTCGCCCCGAGATGCCGTAGGCATTGAGGGGGGGGGGGATGTGACTCAGAAATATTTAAAATAAATAAATAATAGATGCAAATAGACTATTAATGGCCAAACAATACTCGGTGTAATGACCATGTTTGTGTCTGAAAACCTGGTCAGAAGAAAAACTAATATTGTTACAAAGGGGAGGAAGGCAAGTTGGTGCCTCCTGTCTCAGTTCATTTGGTGAGGAGGATGCTGATACTTTACTGCTCTTGATTGCTTGGTCCGTAGCTTCTGGTGAAACCCTCCTCCAGGAAGCAGCAACTTTCTTCAGAGATTAGAAGCAGCTCTGCCCAAACCCCCAAGACAGGTGACACCTTTCCCCTTTACATATGGTACCAACAGATAAGGGTGCTGAGTGCCAGGAAATTCTTGCAGAGTGATACTCAAATTCTGCTCTTCCAGCATCCAAAGACCTTGAGCTGAGTAGTGCTCCAGGAGGTTAAATTAACACTCCACCGCTCCCAAAATAAATCAAAGGCAAAGCTCTTTCAGACAAGTAATGCTATTAACAGACTCCTAATTAGGCCTTTGGGGACCAAGCCCATGTAACCCAGAAATAGGCCAATAGTTACTCAATGGCTTTGGTTGGGTTAGGACCCTGACAGGGAAGGCAAGCTTTGGCCATCTGGAATTAGAGGATCCATGCCCAGGTGATGTAGCCTCTGTGAAGGAACAGAAATTAGAGTGGGTTGGGTTTTCTCCAGCAGAATGTCTGACAGACAAAATAAGTGTTTCAAGTTGATCAGTGCATCAGAATCATTGTGAAAACCCAGGAGGGTAGCAAATGAATACTATTAGGTGAAGCAAAGTTGTTGGCAGTTTGTCAAGCAAGTATCCTCATTTCAACTTGAAGGATATTCCCTCTCTATTCCCATTCAAAACAAAGGGAGTTGGGGTTGCCTTTCAGAACCTTCCTGTTGAGGTGGTGAAGATCTAGGGTGGAATAAAAGTCATGTTGTGTTCTTGTAGACCACAAAAAGATACTGAGAACTCTAGACATGTCATTGTGGGATAACTGGCTTGGCACTTCTCTGGTACTGGATTCCTGACCCAAAGGAAAAGGAATTGTCTTTACAAAAGGCAGATAACGGAAAGGTAGCCATGTAGGTCGATAGGAGGTCCACCTTACTTCTGTTGCATATGAGAGAAACACGAAGGCTTCGTTCAAGTTGGAAAAGAGTAAACTAGGAGTCACCAGCTGCTGAAGGTGAGAAAAATGGAAAGTGAAAAATTCTTCTCTTCTGCTAGGGAGGAGAATGATGAGTGTTGAGCAGAGCCATGTAGCAATGGGCATGAGCCAATATGTTCACATGATCATTACGTAGTCCAGTATAATTATTGCATCCCCCTTCCCATTCTTTCCCAAAAATATTAACCTTGGGTTGGGAAAAAAGACAAAACATCTGCATTTCTAACAGTTCCCTGTTTTATTGCAATACATCAAAGTAGGTTAATATTAAGTGTTACCAACATAAAATATTGGTGGGGAGTCATTTATTACATTGTTGACTATTCCACCTTAAATATTTCTGTGCAAAGGAATCTACATCATCGTTCTGGAGCAGAGAATCTCTTACAATGTCCTCGACAACATGGAGGGCATAAAACAAAACGAAATAAGAATGAGAAGAGGCAAAAAGCAGTATTACCCCCCCACACACACACTTGTCAGCTTTTATACTCTAAAACAAAAAAAGTGATTACATCTATGCCATGCAAAACTGTACAATAATATTACAATGAAAAAAACCTAAAAAATATCTTTTTAAAAATAAATGATATGAAACTGTCATACATAAAAAGGCAGGTATAATTGCTGTGATATACCAACACTGGTTTTGCTTGTAGATTTTCTTCCCTATAAATGAGACTGTCATATGTGGGGGGAGGAGGGGCAAGGCTGGGAGATTTTGATGGAAAGGAAGAGACATGACAAGCTGTGAAAATGACTTAGTGCACACAAAAGTTGAAAAGTCAACAGCATATCTGATTTTTGAAGGCCTCCTTTATAGACTAGGCTTTAAGCCTAGTTTGATATTCCAGGGCTAAACTGATGATTAGACACTTGGGGTGAGTCATGACCGTGCATGGACTAGCCCCCTCTGTACAACTTGAAGCCTTTTAAAAAGGGCTGCAGTGATGCAGCAGGCCCTTGCATGAAAGTCACCCCATGTCACATGTCATGGGGCAACTAATGCGCCACTTTGTGTAGTAGTAGTGCATAGGTCTTGTGTAGGCGCTCTCTTTGCAGGGGCAACTTAGTAAAATCCTCAAACCAAAAGCCCATCCCAGCTTTACAAAAAAGTTGGATGTTTCCTACTCCCCAAACTCATACTAGAAACCGAAATCTAGGTAGTTTAGTCTCTACCAATTTCCTGGCTGTTCCTCTGGTGAGCCAGGTTGAAAAGTCTGTAAAGTTCCCTGATATTCAAGACCGATTAGTGTGCCCCCCCATTAGTCATTCTTGTGACTTAAGTGTATCACAAAAGTGGACACCATTCCAAGAACAATGTTTTGTTTGGATATGTAATGAATGAACCCTGCACCTTCTGCTTTGTTTCATAAATCAAATACCTGAGCGTTCAACACTAATGTTATCACTCTTAAAAATGCAATCCAGAAATGCAAAAATAATTAAATAACAAAAATTTATCTATTTAAAACAAGCTTGGGAATTGAGCGCTTGACTGAGGAGAGCTAAAAGCTGACTAGAATATGGCAGATGTATATCCAAACTAGCCTATACAGTGATTTGTCTAGCTTGTGTGTAATAAAGGAAAAACCAGAGACTGGGCTGGGAATTCTAGGATCCAACTAGGATTTTGTTAATTATAAAACCGATTTACTTCCACCTCTTTCGTTCTGCAGGGTTGATGCTACAGTCCTCAGTAAAAGCACCTGAATAATGAATCTGGATCCTTTCTGAGCCAAAAGAAAATTCATTTGCCTAAGTAGAACATGTCCCAATAGAAAATAATTTTAATCTTGGGGAGAAAAATATATATGTGTACATATAAAACATCTCACTAGATTGGCCAAAAGTCAATGGGAGATTAAAAACTGCCTGGATTAATGGAACCATATATCCATGGAAATCTTAAACAATGTATAGTAGCATATTGCAAACTTTACAAGCCACCTGTCTTGGAGATATTAGACAAGAGTCTTACAGCTCAAATGACCTGATGGAAAATGCAAAAAGCACATCTGCAACATGCATGTTTGGAAACCAGTGTTCACAGCAAATACATGATTTCATGGGTCCTGGTGTTATGTGGAGTACTGGTACCTTTTCAAAGAAATTTACCCTTTAACTATTCAAATGATTCAAGGATATATGACAGTTAATTCCTAAGACACAATTCTCTTTCAGTTATCTGTACTATGAACATCTGCTTTTCAGTTGAGAAAACAGCTGGTATTTCTCTTTTTTACAGTGATTCAATTTGTGTCAAATGGGCAGGGCTGGCATAATGGCTACAGCTGGAGTAATCTTGGCAAGGATGTTATCAAGCTTTGGAGGCCACTGAATACTGATAGTGCAGGTCTTACTGGAAAGGGTCACTGATTCTGGAATCTGCCTCTGAAAAGTGTTCTTTCATTAACACCAACATTTCTTCATCTGAAAACCTAAATTAGTGATATTGTCAGAAAAACAAGTAGGGTCTTCTGCACCATAAGAGGAGAGTGAGCGAATGCATTGGTTTGTGTAAAGTTGGTTTAAAAAGAAGCTGAGTCTTTGGTTTCATTCTCCAATGGAAGATGGATCAGTTGAAAAGGGAATACACAGAGATTTTGAGAGAGAGCAACCCTTCCAAATGCGATTATGATGTTGGTTATTTTTAAAAAATTTCTGGCAGTCTCCTTTTAACAAGTGACTACTGAGATAAAACATTCAGTAAATACAAACAGTCTGCAAAAACTGAAAATTGTGTGGACATGATGGGCTAATATGGAGAAGAGGAGGAAAGTGAGAAAAAGAACCTTTGGTGTACAACCTTTACAAACAAACAAACAAACACCGTTTAAAGTCCCTGTGCCCTGTCTGTATCTGAAATGCCCACTGAGCTGGGAATGGACATGAAGTGTCTGGTTGTTTGCTGTAGCTTTGTATGGTAAATCCAAGTTTGCAGATAAACTAGTTTAGAACTGACAACAAAACACACCAACTTTGATAATCTTAAAAGCCAAGCATGAGAGACAAGATTTGGAGAGGATACTTATTAGAAATTTCTTGCAACCCCTGCCCCACCCCACCCCCAAGCACACACACACAAAATAACTAAGTGGTTGCTTTTGGGTGTGGTAATCCACTCAATGGAGACTAAAACAGGGAACTACCAGCTAGCAGCCCCAGCATGGTTAAATGGTTAGAGACAATGATCTGTTTCTTTCCTTGTTTTGTGTTTGATATTCACCTGTCACAAATGCTGCAAATGTGTCTGTGCCCTGCCTGAACCCTAGCCATGATTTTCATCTGAGGAAAGGGAATCCGGAAAACATCCAGTAGCTAACTGCGAGGACGTGGAATGGTTTAATGGGAGCCAGGAAAGGTTACCAAACAGGGGAAACTAGTATTCTAAATACAAAAAAGCCCTTTGTACACTTGAGCCTGATCATGGATGGCATAAAGCTAGTAATGATCCAAATGAGAAGAGAAAGTTGCAGTGATCTATTGCCAAAGCAAAACCACATTCACGTGTTAAATATGACTGGGAATAGACTTCCCCCCCCCTCTTGACATCTATTACATGTTATATTTCCCCTTAGGTGTTGAGTTGATTCAGTGGAGTGCTTGCTGGATGATGGACCATGTTTTCTACTGAACCTGCTCTTGTAAACTGCCTCTCTGCTGCAGCCAAGGAGCAGGGCATTTCACAGTCTGAATTGGGACTAACACACAGCAGTTTTGGACCACTAGGTTTTTTTTTAACAAACTGTCATAATGTGCACAATATTTCAGTCAAAATCATCAAAGGTTCTTCACTTTCCTAGAGCCAACAGCATGTATGAAAACGGCTCTTAGGACCAGCACTGACTGCTCACCTTTGGCTGATGTAGATTGTATGCTAATATTTGGTAATGAATGTAACAGCTTTCTGGTTACTAAATGGCCAAAGAGGTTTGGAAGACTATTCCCTCTCAAATTAAACAAATGCCTTTAAGACCAATTGTATCTCCCCTGCTTTCTGCTGTGTTAATGCAGTCCCTGCTGCTTTGGAATGTCTGGCGTGGAGCCATATATCCCCAAAAGAGAGAAGCTGCCCTGCCAGCCTGCACCCTGCTGGAAATCCTGGCTGCATGTACAGCTCTTAGCTCTTGATGAGAGAGATTCATTTTCCAATCACTTGCAGAGGACAGGCAAGGGCATCTTTAAAATGAGGAATGTGGCTTTAACTCTGTTATTAAGAAGAGGAAAAAAAAAGTCATAGGACACAGCAGCCCGTCCCCTCCAGCAGGAGCCAAGGGATCCAACCATCACCTGCAGAAATTTAGGCCAGGCCTCCACTCTGTATATTACTTAGATATCCAAATGGGAAGAACACAAATCTTAAATTAAAGGATTTCTTAAATAGACAACCATTTTCTGCTGCTTATACAATGCTTTTTCCCCCATTTTAATATATACATATGTATTTAACTCTAAAATTTGTGTATTTATTTAAACTCTGTACTGTAGTAGTAAAATAGGCATTACTTTTCTTAAAATCAATAAGGATTTGCTGGCGACAATCAGATTGACATTCAAATGTGGTGGCTGGCTAAAAGCTTTTATGTCCCTCTAGTGGACAGATTACCCTGCCTCCCCCCGGGATAGGGTATCTGTGCTACTCATCTCTTATATAGCATAATGAGCAATTGTGTGAAAGCAAAATCCATCTGTTTTTATTTTTTTAATTGATACTGTCCTGGTCTACTTAATGTACTGTATCTGGCTGGGAAGTAGGGGTAAATATAGCCATAATAATGAAAGTAGCTGTAACCATATGAAATGTAAACAATGCTGCTAATACAAATCTATTCCGCTCTGTTGTCTACCAACACCCCAGGTTTGCTCTTGGCTGCTTCTGTTTAACCAGGGGAATAGTGAGGTGGCGCTTAGCGGTGCTGGAGAAGGCAAGCCTCCCATCCCTTCTCCCCTCCCCGGATATTTTTTGGAGGGGAGTCAGGGGTGATGAAAGCGAGCGATCTGGGACGAGCAAAGGGGGAGCCATGGGGACAAGAAGCGGCTGTGATGTCAGGTCTGAATGCTGAAGCAGTTCATGTGTCCCAACTCATGTGGTCAGAGCTCTCCAGGGAGAGGCTCTTGGTCTTGTGAGGAGAGATTGGGCTGGGAGGGCTGCTCAAGTTGGAACTGTTAGAGGCTGTCGAATGTCTTGGAGAGTCAGAGTCCTGCAGCCCAAAAAATGCAAAAGAACACCAATGAGTAACAGCACAAAGCAGAGCAAACCAGCCTGAGCCGGAAGGGAACCTAGACTTGGACCAAGGGTTTGCACATTTCCCCTCCCCCTCGACAACACTTATATGCAATGGTGCAGAATTATTTTCTTTGCTCACTATTTCCCCTCCTGGGCATTAGAGGGGTGATGCTGGTGCTTAGAAGAGTCAGTGATGAGGTTCAGAAACAGCAAGTGGAGTACTGGCCCTTTCAGGTCCATGGCAAGGGAGTGCAGTTGTTTTATTATTACTATTGGTTTTCTGTGCTGCAGTCATGATCCTGATTTGAGATCAGGACACTAATGCATTCCTGTTCCTTATTAATGCTCTGAGTCAACCAAACAATGTCTAAACTCTCTGGTGCCAAGTCCTGCTCTTGGCTGCTGTAGTGTTGCTTCAGATTTACATACCAACAGTGAATTTGGCCCCTTGCAGCTATTTCCCCATCATAAGAACACAAGTAGTGCCATACTGAGTCAGACCAATGGTCCATCAAGCCCAGCATCCTGTCCGCCGATAGTGGCCAATCTCGATCGCATGGGAGAAGAACCAACAGTCACAATGGGCAATCCATTCCCCGTTGTTCACTCCCAGCTCCTGACAGTAAGAAGTTCATCC
>QEPC01001283.1:935414-958428 GCA_003113815.1 Sphenodon punctatus
AGTGTCCCCTAGTTCTAGTACTATTTGAGAGGGTAAATTTATTATTATTATTATTATTATTAACAAACATTTATATAGCGCCAGCAGTGTAACTATTTCCTATCTATTCATGCCACATCACTCAAGATTTTATAAACCTCTATCCTGTCCTCTCTGTCTCCTCTAAGCTGAAGAGACCCAGCTTGTCAAGCCTCTCTTTGTACGGATGCTGTTCCATACCCTTTATCGTTCTCGTTGCCCTTCTCTGTATTTTTTCTAGTTCAGCTATGACTTTTTTGAGATGGGGCGACTAGAACTGCACACAATATTCCAGGTGCAGTCGCACCATTGATTTGTAGAGACATTATGACATTCTCAGTTTTATTCTCTATCCCACTGCGAATAACTCCTAACATTCTCTTTGCTTCCCAGATCCTTTTCCTGAGTGGTAACTTCTAGCTTAGTACCCAGCGTTGTGTACTCAGAGTTTGGATTATTTTTCCCTACGTGCATCACTTTGCACTTGTCCACATTAAATCTCACCTACCATTTAGATGCCCAGGCACCCAGCCTCGTAAGATTCTGTTGCAGTTTTTCACAACCTGCTTGTGTTTTAACTACTTTGAATAACTTGGTGTCATCTGCAAATTTGATCACCTCACTCAATGCCCCTTTCCAGATCATTAATGAATACATTAAACAGCACTGGTCCCAATACAGATCCCTGGGGCACACCACTTTTTACATCTCTCCATTATGAAAACTGACCATTTAGTCCTACTCCTTGCTTCCTATCCTTTAACCAGTTACCGGTCTATAGTAAGGCACTACCTCCTAGTCCATGACTTCTTTTCTCACGAGTCTTTTATGTGGGACCTTATCAAATGCTTTCTGGAAATCCAGGTACACATTACACTCACCTCTCGCTCGTAGTCCCTTGTTGGCACATCACTACCTTGGTCCAAACCGCCAGAGGACAAGGAACCATCTGAAGGTGATGCCATCGGCTGACGCTTTGTCCCATAGCTCCCTCCTGAGAATTCCTTCCGCAAAGCACTCCCGTTCTGTGCAGATGACCCTAAAAATGCATCCACTAATGAACACGTGTGGAAAAAGCTGTCTCTTGCTGTAGCCCACCTTCTTGCAGATCCTCCTCCACACTGATCACCACTCTGCTCTTTCATGTAGCTGAGTGATTTCTCTGCTCTCTTCATTAACGCCCTGGTTTGCACACACTGGATCTGTCAGTGCCTTGGCTGAAATTGAGGTGGGGGTTAAAAATATAACCCTTCCATATCAGCAGCCATTTTCTAGTGCTGTTACACGCACGGTCTGAAACAGTTGCTCAGAAAGGCTCCATATAATTAAAATTTCCTGATAGAATTAAACATACCATTTAATTTAATTAATTTATTTAAATGATGTATATTTATTTCTTTGCATTTTATCCCATTAAGGTTCAGGGCAGGCTACCTTGAGGAAACAAACACACACAGGACTGAAATGGAATTAGGGTAAAGACCGAAAGGTTTGCTGTGTTGGGCCCAAACAGAGACACAGTAGTGCCGTGATATCTTTTATTGGCCCTACTCCAGTGGGTGGGGTTAGACAAGCTTTCGGGTCTCAGGGTCCTTAGTCAGGCAGGTCTGGGGTTCCAAAAGACCCTGTGAGGTCCCAATGCTTGCAGATCTCCACCCACTGTAGTTGGTCCAATAAAAGATCTCTCTCATTGTACTACTATGTGTCAATATGTATATACACGTAATAAATACTCTGTTTTAAATAGGATTATATGAGTTACTGCATGAGGCTCAAAAAGGAGACAAGATTAAAATCTTGTTGAGAACAAATTTACTGACCTTAGGCAATGACTAAAATTTGGTTTATTTTAAATAGAGTACAATGAACTTGTAGGGGTCAGCTTGCTAGAGAACTCAGGATGTTTTTCATTACTGTCCTAAGGCTCTAATTGGGCAAAAATTGGACTTTGCATCAACCCACCAAGGAACAATAGTGAAGAATGCAGGGAGGCAACCGCTGTTGTAAATTAATCAGCACAAGAACCTTTCAAAACTAGCAATAGTGTCCCAAGAAATCTTATCCACACACTATTTATGTTTGGCTAGCTGGTGGTCCTCCTTCCATCCCACTCCTCTTCCCCTACTCAAATTACTTCTGAATCTCACCCTCTCAAGTCACCAAACTTCACTACAGTCCTACCCCCCCTCAAACTTTTCTTTTTCTTCCCTCAGTTTTAAAAATATCCCCTCATCCTCGCTGCTTCAATATTCTCTTCTCCTGTATTTCGATTCCTTAAACAGTGGGTAAAACCAGGTGTGACAGTGGGCTGCTGTGGCTGCCAGACGTTGGCCCGGGATCGCCCCAGCCATGTCAGTGGCTAGCCTGGGCTCTCACCTCGGGAAATCTCCCAAGTCACAGCCCAGGCTCGACTGGGCCAAAGTGGGTTATCATGTCTGTTCCTGAGCCAGCAGCCACGGCCCGGGTCGGGTCTGCCATGGCTGTCCTCACTGACCACCATTGCTGCCCCTCATGGCAGGGGATGCGGCTCTGGGTGCAGGGTGGGGGTGGGGCCAGCTGCACGTCCTGTGTACTCCCCGCCCTTGGACATGTGTGTTCAGTGCCGTGGCCTGGTCTGGACTGTGTCCCCTATGAATTCCCGACCCAGGTTACTGCTGCACTGGTTGCACTCCTGTTTTTACCCATACAATCAAGCATGCCAACCCTGTGTATGCCTTAATTTAGATCGAAGCTCTCTGGGCCAGCGCCATATTGCCTAACCATTTGTGTGGGCAATATCATAAATAAAGCAAGACCAATGGATCCAAAGGACAATTTGCTGTTGGCTTCAATGGGAGCAGGACCAAGCCCTTAAGTTGTAGTCAAGTATCACAGTATTCATAGAGACAATTCCAAAGGCACTAATGGTGGGTAGGTGTTGAACTCCTATTTACTTTAGGTGGAATTAAGAGCTTAATTGCCCTTTATGCCTTTTATAGCATTCCCTAACTCACCAATTATTAGCATTTATATAGCGCCAGTGATGTACCTGGCACTTTACAGGAAATAAGATAGACAAGGTCACTGCTGAGGGCACATTCACAGGAGACAAAAAACCCCAACAAAAACCTCTTCCACCACAATTTTCTTACTCATGTGAATGGATCCTGCACTATTGATTTATAAATAACCTGAAACTGTCAGGGGAAAAACTGAGGCTTAACAAAGGTGCTAAATCTTGCCTGCACATTGGTCATAAAGTGAGAAGGGACACTTCCCTCTTGTAGACTGCCAGCTTCATAGAGAGACACATGAGCCATCCGGGCAGCATCATAGGATTGCTAGCAGTGGCAACACGTGAGACAAACTTCAAAGCAGGGAAGCAATCTTAACAGTGGGGGAGGAATGTGTGAAAAAAGAGAAGGTGCAACTGTTCTCTCCCACAGGAAATTTTAAAAGCGAAAGGAAGACACTTCTGCAAATGCCCCCTATGACCTATTTTTAAAAAAGCAGCAGCAACAGGTAACAAGTGGGAATTAACAAAAATATGTAAAACGTGGCCTAATTGCTCCCACTGAAGTCAAAAGTAAAACTCTCGTTGCTCAACACTTCTGCAATGCCACCCAGCTACGCATGCCGACAGCACCAGCCTTCAATGTTTCTGCGTGCAGCACAAGCTGGAGACCTGTAACGTACTTGCTGCCAGCCCGCTGCTAGCGCTCATCGATCGTCCTGGTTCAGCGCGGGATTTGGTGATAGACGGGATGCTGACCGAGCCACTGAACATGGTCCGACTTTCCTGAGGCCGAAGGTTCTGCAGTGCAAGGGGACACAAATGGGAAAGAAGGCTTTAAATCAAGAGTCCATTTTCTGCTGAGTGAAAAGTGCTATAAAGGTAGGTACCAAATTAAAATGAAAACAAGAACTTGACAGAATCCCATAGCAATGCCCTGACTTTCAGCTATCTGGGTAACAGGTGGAGAGATTTGCAAGGCCATATTTTGCAAATGAGCATGGTGGCTGAAAGAGCACACTGTGCTTGGCAGTGATGGTGACGGGTTGAATTACATGAACAGATGCAGACAAACAAAAGGAAATTTCTAGTAGTTCCAGGCTCCCTTGCTGATGCTCTGGGAGGTTTGCAGTTGGTACCGGTTGAGATGATGCAATCAGTTGAACAAATGTTTACTGTAATAGAGAGGTTCCCAAACCATGGGTCATGACCTCAAATGGGATCACGTCATTTACAGGTTGGGCTGGAATCCAGCATTATATTCAATATACTCGGTTGTTGTCTTGGGTCATAGGGCTATATTTAAGTCTCAAAGGGTGGAAACAGAAGTGACTGTGCCGCTGTGGCAACCCAGCTAGGTTAGAATGGAAAGCTGGTCCGGACCCAGTCAGGCCACTCACCGCACATTCCTGCTGCAGACACAGGAACGTGTGACCGGCCAGCCCTGCCCCTGCACCCCCATCATGACAGGCAGCCACGGCAGCCAATGAGGGCTGCTATGGCAGACCTGGGCCAGGGCACGGCCCACCACACCACATGTGGTGGCCTGCTTTGCCCCAGTCAGGTGGAGGCTAGCCCAGGCCGTTACTTGGAGCTAATATGGAGGTCAGAGCCCCGGTGCAATCCCGAGCCAACATCTGGTGGCCCCTCAACAGATGTCAGTGGGTCAAAGCGTGAAAATGTGGACCACTGTTTCATTTGTTTTTACCCCAAATGGACTCATGCTTTCTGGACATGTGTCTCCAGGTAATTATTAAAACTTATCTCTGATCCTATCATTCACAGCACATAGATTTTATATGATTTATTTAACATTACCCTCATCAGCTGAAAAAGCCTATGGTGTTTCATATACAAACGGGCTGAAAGCATTATTTAAATTAATCTGGAGTAACCACATTTGCTTCACCGAAGTCTTTCCAGATTTCCACTGACAGAGTCAAGAGCAGAATTTGGTCTCTTGCTGTGAGATTAATTTGGATAGGTCAGATGCATTTGTCTGAGCATCAGGCAGACGCATATGGGTTTCGTAGGAGCATTTGGATGTAACAAGACTTGGGGTCTTGGAACTTGGTCAGTTATTTTGCCTTCCTGACACCATATGGCTCTAACTGAAATGGCGAGACAGAGGGCTAAAATAGGGATCTGTCAATTTTTAGAGGGGAAATTAACTTATTTCACAGATTAGCTACAGCAGTTTCTTAAACATAAATACCAACTTAAAAAAAACACAAAAACAAAGCGTGTAAATAAATGTGCCGCCGGCTACATATCCGGGTGGGGTGGGGTGTTGGCCAGGTCACAGGATAAACATTCCCGCCCATTGACTGGGCCGGGGCGGGGGGCCCAGAAGAGTTGCGAGTCTGGCTGTGACCAGCACCCCACCACCCACCGTGTGGGCAGCCATGATAACCGGTCATGGCGATTCCTGTGCCGGGGTGGTAGCATGAACACAGGCGCACGTCTGGTATGGTCTGACTGGGCGGCCCTTAGGCCCAGTTCTTTCTGGGCCCACGATTCCTGGGAAGCCACCCACCCAGTCGGGGGCTGTAGCAAGCCCACATCTGGGAGCCCGCTAACAGACTCGTGGGTAAGGCTCTGGCCCAGGCAGGTCATACTGGGCAGCATCACGTATATTAACACCCATAGAGTTCTTGAACAACACAGATCTTGTGATATATTATTCCAACGTTTGTGGCATCATGGGCGTTTTTGAGGGAAGACGTCTCTCAGCTCACTTAGAGCCAAAATCAGAATTAAATGTTATTGGCACTGTCTATGAATTTTCCATTTGGACTGTTTGTTTTGGTCTGTAGCAAGATATAGGCAAGTACTCATCTCAATCCCCAAGCAATCTGCATCTGTAACTTGCTAGCACTAATAATTGTGTACACAAAACTTCTCCATATACTGAAATAGAAAATGCAGATTCCTGTTAAAAAAATAAATAAATCATTACAGGTTTAACACGCACGTTGCACATGGTTTACATGTGGTTTGCTTGCACGACATAGACCCTTTTTACACGGGCACTCCAACACCGATAAAATGGGTGTTACATTTTATTATACATGATACAGGACAACACTGCAGCCCTGCAACATGGGCCCTTTCGCATGAGATGCTTCCACCCAGTTTCGATGGGTGGAGGCATCTGTGTAAACACCACTTGCGGTGGATGTAGGTGAGTGCATGCTCCTGCACAACACCCGTCTCCACCCACCCACGGCGCAATTGGCAGTGGAGTCCATTGTTCCGTGGGTGGGTGGCGACGGGTGTTGCACGGGAGCATGCACGCACCTACATCCACCGCAAGTGGTGTTTACACAGACACCTCCACCCAGTGAAAGTGGGTGGAAGCATCTCATGCGAAAGGGCCCATGTTGCAGGGCTGCAGTGTTGTCCTGTGTCATGTATAATAAAATGTAACACCCATTTTATCGGTGTTGGAGTGTCTGTGTAAAAAGGGCCGTAGTCCCCATAAAGGGGATGCTTATGGCTTGCATGTGCTCTGCACAGGGCTTAGAATCAGCCCATGTTAACATTATTTCTTTTTTTATCTTAAAATAACCCTCCCAGCTCAATTCCCCCCGTCATTAATAGCTTCCAATATCTGTACTACATTGGGACAGTGCCTGCTAGTGTAAAAGGAAATCCACAACTGCAGTTGCCTTCTAAGCAAGGACATTACTGAAAATTAATAATAAAATTTACCTTTAAAATAGGCTTAGCTAACCCCTCCTGCAGATTCAGAGACAACTACTTGCTAGAAAAATATCCTATACTGAAAAACTGGGCAGCTCAGCTCGACTGCCATTTAGTCCTAACACAACTTTTTATCATATCAGTTCAAGGTCAAGAGAAAGCCCTGACCCTGTCGTTCCACTGATTCCATGTCTGACTTCTGCAAAAAGATTGTGCACCAGATAGTGGTCCCCTTCATTCAATTAGATATACGATTGCATGTTACCTTTAATTGCTGAACTGTGTTTTTAAATTTTGTTTCAGACATTTCTACTAATTTCTGCCTTTGTTAAGTAACATATTTTAACTAGAAAGAATCTCTGAATACCCACCCCTTAGGAACCTGACATACAAAAAAAGTCCTTTTCAGCCCTCAAAGAAAAATGTGAACACACACCTAATACCAAGAGATTTTTAATAAAGAATATAGGTGGCTTCTTTTATTGAAGAAACATATTGAGTTACATTTCATTTTCTCTTACAATGTGTCAAGAATACAGGTATATCAAAACAGTATTTTAAAGTCCGGGTACAGGGAAATAAAAAATACCTATTTGAACTAGATAAAGTTCAGAACTCAAAGTCTGTATCATAGGTCATCTTTTATACCTCTCAAACACGTGTCTCCTTATCCATGCACTCTGAAAAAAAACACCTCAATTTGTTTATTACCTGATGATTATTTTTTGCTTTTCAGTGATAGCCACTAGCTATATAAGGGATGGCACTATACTATATATGTAATTTTATCAATTATTTTCTTCATTGCTCCAAGTATCTTATGTAAAAAAATTAAAAGAATATTTAGTAATGGATTAGTGCTTATACAGTAGCTAGATCTTGTAAAGTGCTGTCTAAGTTCTATGTGTGATTACTTATTGTTTCCTGCCTATCTTATTTCTGCAGTGCAACTGCCATTGTTCCAGTATCACAGCTATGGCTATACGTCTCTGTCAGTGAAAGATGTCTCTCTCTTGTTCTCCATTGTGGAAGGAACAAGTGGTTTCTAATTTTCACTAAGTAAACAAGAATCGTGAATTTCCTTTCAGAAGCTGCCTTTCCTTCTGAGCTTATAATGCACAAAAATCAGAGGATACGCTTTGTTTGATTATATAGTCCATCTCCTTGCTAACAACAGAATGTTCCTGATAGTAATTCAGTCTGAAGAATATATTCTTCTATGTTTTGGTACAAAGCACTGTTTTTAAAAAGCCAATGAATAAATAAAACATATCTTAAGATACAGTATGTTCTTTCCCCTATCATAAAACGTTATACTGCCTACTGCTTGCTCTCATGCTATCCAGCATGTGGTTGGAAATTTGATATGGATTACAATAATATGAACACACACATGGTACATAAACTGTAACAATTACATGAGACAAATGATAAGGGAATTAAGTGCTTCTTGGTGATATTGGCTATTGAGTAGAACACTCGAGTTTTCAGAAACACTAGGCTAAGCTAACTATAGCTGTGATTAATACACCATAGATATGATTAATACACCCAAGTTGTGTATTGTGCTGTGATTAATACACTGGAAATGCAAGAAAGGATGTTGTGGCTAATGTCCATTAAATGAGGAGCATTTGGTTTTTCAAAGATGTTTCAGGACAAAGTGGCTAATTTCTTTACCACCAGCATAAGAGACAGAGCAACCACAATTGGTGAATGGGACAAACATTGCTGGAACATGAAAAGGATACATTCATTTTAAAGACAATCGGCTGTTGTACAATTCAAAACAGTAACCAAGTAACGTTGGCAGGCCCAACATTGGACTATCATTAATTTTTCCTTCTATCTTTTTGCAAAGTCCATGTAATTCTTTGTATGTTTTTCCCCCAATATCAAATGTTTCATTGTTCCTTTTTCTAAAAATAAAATAAAAAGTAAAATCAATGCCAGCGATCCTGGCCCTCAACAGCAAAGAATAACAAGAGACTAGCGTGCACGTGCCACCGAGAGGAGAGTACAGGGCAGCTGGAAGCAGCAGTTATGAAACAGCAAACAGCAGCAAAGTAATTAAGTACAAAAATAATCTTTGGAGTGTCCTTAAACACACAAACAGAAAGTCTCTTTTAGATCAAACAATCCAGCGTATAAAATCCATGGCCAAGCAACAAAAATAAGGAAAGGAAATGGACAATAGAAGAGATGCCTTTAAGAACTATAGTGGACCATTGTATGAGCTTACTGCAGTAAACTAACCTTTCACAGTAGGAAATGAGAATCTGACATGGAAGTAATTAAAGTGGGGGTGGATGGGATGTGTCCCCTGCAAACTTCCTTCCCCAATAATTCTAGATATAGGGGGATGGAGCTTATGAGAGTCAATTCCCCCCTCCCCTTTTTAGTCCAAAATTACATCCATGGAAACTGAGGTTTACTCAGTAATAGAGAGGCACATAAATTCCTTCTTGAATAATACACTGGCAATCTCCTATAGGAACAAATCCCACCCAACTCTTCGGGTGAGAAAGGTCCTACATGCAGTAGAAATGTAGTTTCAACTGTATGGGCAGAGGGGTTGGGAAATGTAAGAGCTGCCAAGTTGGGTCAGACCAATGGTCTTTCAGATCCTATCTCTGACAGTGGGTGTTTTCAGATGTGACGGTGGCACAGTTTAACCCACTTTAGAACAGTTTAAACCAGGTGCCACTGTCACATCAAAAGATGCCCGCCAGGTGTTAGTATGGGCTTGATCCCTACCATGGTGCGGACTAACCCAGGCTGTGACTTAGGGAAATCCTCAAGTCACAGACTCGGGCTAGCCCTAGGCACGGTCGGGATCTGGCTGCCAGATCTGGAGTAAGGTGAGCTTTCACATTTGAAAGCCTGCTTTACTTGGGCCTGGTACCGAGTGGCCAGGTAAGTCCATGGCGGCAGTGGGAGCCATCACTTCTGAAAGCAGCCAGTGACCAAGTTCCGGTGCTTCAGAGAAGTGCACCATGGGCCACATTGAATCAATCTATTTCCTACTATTCACTCCCAGCCCCTGGCAGTCTGAGGTCTCATCTCATTACCAACTTGAGTAAGAGCTATTTATGTACCTGCCCTCTAGGAACATAGCCAATTCCTTTTGAACCCAGTAATACTGTTATCTTTTACAACGTCCCAGGGCAATGAGTTCCACAGATTGTGTATTAAGTGAAAACATACTTCCTTTTGTTTATTTTTAATCTGATGACAGCTAATTAAATCAAGTGTCCTGTAATTAGAGAAGAGATAAATAACAGCTCCTATTAACATCTCCCCATCACTCAGGATTTTGCAAACCTCTATCGTATTTTGTCTCTGAGGACGTTTTTAGATGCACCTGTTTCTTCCCTGGACTTCAAAAGTCCAAGTTTGGCAAACTCTTGCGCAGGAGATTTAGATGCTCACCTCCCCGCTACCAGATGTCACTCTGGTGTCATCGTAAACAGCAGCATCGGGCGACTCCTGAGCATTTTGAGAACTGGACGTGTAAAACCTCTGGATTTTTATTTATTAAGTCCCATTTTTACCCCACCCTTCCCAAGTGGCTCAGGACAGCTTACAAAGTAAAGAAAAATAATATACATTAAAACAGCATAAAACCCCACACCCTCAAATCTTTCCCCTCCCTGCACCACAACCACCCCATCATACACCTACCCTAAACACCCACCAAATCCCTCATTCCCTATCCCTTCCTGCCAAATGCTGTAACAAAATGGTCTTGCACTGTCTCCAGAAGATGCCCAGGTTTGGGCTCAAACAAACCTCAAGGGGAAGGGAGTTTCATAGCATTGGGGCAGCAACCGAGAACGTCTCCCTGTGAGTCCTCACTGTACGAACAAGACTAACAGATGACACCCACAGGGAGGCACTCTTGGCTGATCACACAGGCCACAGTGGGGCATGGAAAGACAGGTAATCTCTCATATATGTGGGGCCCCGACCATTGGTCAAAACCAGCATCTTGAATTGTGCCCAGAAAGCTATAGGGAACCAGTGTAGACTTCGGAGCACCAGTGTAACATGCTCCCAGCGCCCCGGCCCCTGAAAGGAGGTGAGCTGCCGCATTCCGCACCAGCTGCAGCTTCTGAACTGTCACCAAGGGCAGCCCCACATAGAGCGGCTTACAGTAGTCTAGTCTCAAGGTGATGAAAGCATGGATGACAGTGGCCAGATCCGAATTGGAAAAAGCTGCAGCCTCTTCACCAGATGGAATTGGTGAAAAGCACTCCTGGCCACTGCCGCAACCTGACAATCCAGGTGCAACAAGGGGTCCAGAAGCACTACGAGGCTGCGAATTTGACTGAGCAGACGGGACCAGACTCTGTCAATAACAGGAGTCCCAATTCCCCCCAGGTCACAAGACAGGCCAACCATCATCACCTCAGTCTCGTCTGGATTCAGCCTCAATCGGCTCATCTTCATCCAATCAGCCAGGCATCGGGTGAGCACCAAGACTGCAGGGCTTGGGTCGGATGAAAAAAAGAGGTAGATCTGGGTGTTATCAGTGTACTGATGTCATTTCACTCCAAACCTCTGAATGACCTCGCCCAGCGGTCTCATACACATGTTAAACAACTGAGGAGACAGAATAGAACCCTGAAGGACCCCACAGGGGAGATCCCAAGAGGATGACAAGCTATCATCTATCACCACTCTCTGGGACCTCCCCAACAGGAAAGAGTGGAACCACTCAAGAATGGCCCCATGCACCCACGCCAGGTCCTGCAGTCATGTCAACAACACCTCATGGTCAACTGTATCAAAGGCTATCGAAAGATCTAATAGGATCAACAGGGTAGAATTCCCCTTGTCAATCTTCAGGTGCAGGTCATAGACAAAGGCCACTAGTGCTGTCTCCGTACTATACCCAAGATGAAAGCCTGACAAACGGGTCCAAGAATCTGACTGTTTTGAGATGAGCCTGGAGCTGTCGGGCAACCACCCATTGAATAAAAGGTTAGAGACAGGCCAATAGCTGGCCGGGGAGTCAGTGTCCAAAGATGGCTTCTGAAGCAGGAACTGGACAACTGAAGTTTTAAAAACATCTGACACTCTACTCCCCCCCCTCCCCCCGCGAAGGAAGGCATTGACAACCCCAGTCAGCAATGGCCCCAGTGTCTCCTTGCTGACTTTCACCAGCTAGAATAGACAAGGATTTAATTCACAACTGGTTGCCCTGACCGCCCCAAGCACATTCTCTGCATTGGTGGGTGATACTGATTGAAACTGATCCAAATAAACAGGACAAGATCAAGCTTCCATAACCTGAAACTCTGACTCTGAAAATAAAATGGCAGCGCCCAAGTCGTGGTAAATACGAACAATTTTGTCTGTAAAGTAGTTAACAAAAATGTCACAGCAGGCATTAGATGACTCCATTTCTGGGAAGAGGCAGACCAGTTTAACCAGGCCCCTCAGCACCCAGAACAGCTCCGTCGGACAAGACTTTGCAGATGCTACGATAGCGTTTAAAAATGATTTATGCCACAATCAGTCGACCTCAGCACGAGTCGAGTGCCACATGCACTCTAACCACCTACCCTCCTGCTTCAGCTGCCACAGGTCCTCCATATACCAGGAGGACCTGTGGTGCCGCTGCAGTGGACGTGAATGTCTGGGTGCAACCATGTCCATAGTCAAGATGTCATTCCATAAACCGACAAGGTCATCGACAGAGTAGCCATCAAAGTCAGTAGGTAACACCTCCCCCCACCCCCCCGAGTTCTGGAAGCCACTTGGATCCATAAGTCTCTGAGGGGGTACTATCCCACATAGCATCTGGCCTGACTCATGAGGCAGGACACACACTGGATCTGATGTTTTGCACCAGCCTGGAAACGGGGGTTATGATTATCGGGGGTGTTGTTACAACACCATTGTCATGGTCCGATCATTACCTTCTGAATGTGCATATCCCCACCCTTTTGTGGCCTCATTGGGGTAGTGGACCCATTAAGATGGTACCCCCTCGGAGACTTATGAATTCCAACACCACTTCAGAGACCAGTTCGACCAGAGCTGTCAGGCTTCCCCCTCCACAACCTGATCCTCAATCCCCACCCCCCAAAATGACCCACAAGGACCTAGGGAGGTGGGTAGCAGGAGAGGGTCCCCGAAGCCTAGCATCCCAGAAGGAGAGCAACCTAATCCATTAACTCAAAAACATCTGGGTTTTACAAGTCTGGGTCTCAAGACATGCGGGTGTCGTCCGGCTTCGCTATTTACAATGGCGCCCGGATGACTGGGGGGGGAGGGAAGGGGGTTAAGCATCTAAATCCTTCCCCCTCCTCCCCTGCGCAAGTTTGCCAAACCCAGAGTGTGAAGTCTGGGGAAAAAACAGATGTATCTAAAAACATCCCTAGTCAGATCAGAGACATCAGTAAACTCAGTAGATGCTACAGACGTTTGTCAGCCACTGTCTCTAGAATGGAGCAACTCCACTGATGTTTTGTGTCTGGCTGGGGTTGTGATCTGTTCCTATGCAAACACAAGGATATTTGAGAACTTTTACGCATTCAACACTGATTTTGAACCCATGTTGTTTATTCCATTTTGCTTCATTTCTTTTTGATGCCCATTACTGAGGTGCCTGAGCATGTGTTGAAAGGCCACGGGGAATTCTTAGCCAAATTAATGAAAAGATTAAAACCCAGTTCAACACTACACAAGAAGCTCTTATGGGAGCAGTTTATTTCCTCTCTTTAACTGTACCTTCAAATGTCTTTTTTCTTGGTGTCTTCTTCCCTTCTCAATTGGAGTTCTTCAAGGCATTTGCACTCTCATTGAGTAAACTCATTGAATCTCATGGCTTCTAGTACCAATTGTACACTAACAACACTCTCCATCCCCATTTTCTTCCCCTCCATTCAGTGTTGCATCACCAACTGTCTCTCTGACATCTCTGCTTTGATGTCTTACCATCAAGACTGAATTCCTCATCTTCCCCCATAACCATCTTCTCCCTCTTACCTTTGATGATGTCACCATCCAGCCTGTCTCCCAAGTACATAGCCTAGGATTCATCTTTGATTCCTCTGTCTTCTTTGTACCTTGCATTCACATCCAGTATGTTGCACAGGCCTGTCACTTCTTTCTGCAGAACACTGGATAAAATCTGGTCCTTCCTTACTGCTCCCACTGAAAAACTCTTGTCCATGCTCTAGTCATCTTGCACCTTGACTACTGCAACCTCCTTAGGCCGTTTTTATACAGACTGTGGTGGTGGTGGTGGGTGTCCATGTGCCTGCCACTGCGTAGGCCATGCGTGGGGAGAGGCATCCAATGGGCGCACGTGCATCTCCATCCACCTCCACACACAGAGCAACCTGGCTTTTTGCCAGTTGCTCCATATGTGGAGATAGGTGGGTCGCAGGTGTGTGCCCACCCACTGCCACTTTTATACAGGTGCTCCCCCATGTATCCACTGGGTGGACAAGCAGGAAAACATCTTGTGTAAAAATGGCCTTATTGGCCTTCCCCACCTTCATCTTGACTCATTGAGCAAACTCACTGAATCTCATGGCTTCTAGTACCAATTGTACCCTGACAACACTCAACCCTCTCTCCATCCCCACTCTCTCAGTCTCTTTAACACTCTACTACCAAGGTAATCCATCTCATCCACTTCTCTGATCATGTTCAACCCCCTCCTCTGCTTCCTGCCCTCTGCATTCAGCACAAACTTGTTTTCACCTTCAAGGCTCTTCACGGCCTTGTTCCACTCTTTCTGCCCTCACTTCCTGCTATGTTCCAACCTGGAAACTTCACTCTTTCGCTGCCACCACCTTTCCTTGCTCCAGAGTATCCTCCTTCTGTAACTATCTTCAACCGTTCTCACCTGCTGCCCCCTATGCCTGGAACTCCCTCCCTAGAACTCTTTATACACTCTCTGCTCTCTCCGTATCAACTTTCAAATCCCTCTTAAAAACCTACCTCTTAGGTTAGGATTTCCCAAGCTCCTTTTCCCCACAGACTGCTGCTCACTGATGTTCTGACTACTGTTCCATCATTCAGGGTCCTCTAACCTAAGCACGTGCACCTGTAATTTCAGAGCTTCATTAATGTTTCCCTATGTCCCCCTTTCCTTTATCCATCCTAGATTGTAAGGCCCTTGGGGAGTGACCCGTCTCTATTGAATGATTTGTCAGTGCCAGGCTCGTTGCTGGTGCTAGGTAAGTAAATTAATAATAAATCATAATAATTAATAATACATTTATTATTACTCCACCCAGAGTGGAATGGAACAAATGCATTCCTTTATACTAATCACACACTGATTATTTGAGGAGCTTAACAGTAAATCACCCATACAAACAGCAGGCCTGATACTCCATTTTTTGAGCCATGTAACTCCACTGGTTTCAATGCAAGCCAGTGTTATAAAGATGGTGCTACCCCTTCCCCAGCAAAAAAAATTTCTTCATATACTTAACCCAGAAAGATCAGATCCCAATTGTGTAGCCCTTATTGATTCCAGTGAGATTACTCACAAGGAAAGGGAAGGGATGCAAGGTAGGGTCTTGAGGCACAATATACTCAGATGTATCAGGTCATTTTAAGAAGAGAAAGTTCTGGGGTCAAGTGAATATTCTGCAGAGCAATGAATGCTGACACATTTGACTGCCCCTGACAAATATTGATGCTGCCATTTGCTCTGAACTTGTGCTGTGGGCAAGGGAAAAAGGTTGCTGCTGCTTCATGACAATGGGCACGGAGCAAGAGTCCCAGGGATAGTCCCTGGTTCGGCCTTCTGGGTGAAGTACTGAAGGGTCTGTGTGACTCTCATTGTCTTCCACATTGTCCAGTGCCATAGGCTCCTGTGAGTGTCGATCAGACCCCTAGGTGCTGTTCTGGACAGTGTGTCTGCCCTAGGCAATGAGCAGGCTGGCCCCAATGCCCACTTCTTAACCAGACCTAGGGTCAAATTCACCCACTAAAAACCAGGTGGGAGACTTCATGAGTACAGAAGCATCATGCTAGCTTTTTGCAGAGAAACAAGATTTCAAATCTACAGACTAAGAGCATCTGCTCAGCAACAATTTTACCCCAAAGGAAAGCCAGACGTTTAAACACAGACTGGTCATACTGGATGCAGGTGACAGCACGTTGTCCAAAATGCTACATCTTTGCTTTGGGCTACGGGTTGGATGTTGTAGTTGTGATGGTCAGAAAATTGTGACAAAGACAAGTGACCTTGTGTCCAATTCCCAAGATTCAAATGTGTGTGTGGGGGCTAGTGTCCCCACGTATGCTTTCTAGCCAACAGCCTGTATGGTATCTTGCAGCTTACTACTCTGTTGTGTCAGAAGTTTAACTTTCCTCACTGAAGCCAAAACTCATACAAATCCTGTGCATAGAAACCTGTATGAGAAGCCACGCCTGGCAATTGGAAATTATGGCGGAATGCTGGCCAACTCACCGTAGTTCCCCCAAGCCTCTCAACACTGCTCTAAAAGACCTTTGCAAAAGTAGTGAAGGGGCATTTTGAGGCAGACTCTAGCGTGCAAGATCTTCATATACATAGGTAAAGTACCTGATCCAAAACCTGCTGGAGTCAAAGGGTGTCTTTCCATTGACTGCAATAGGCTTTGATCAGGCTCCTACAACCCTGATTAGACAACCCTGATTAGACAATGGCCCTTACTTCCAATATCCCATATAGGCTATTTCTGGTCCTATATATTAAGGGCAAGTCTTCCCAATGAAGAACAATAGGAAAAAACATGGGTGGACGGTAACAATGTAGCTTTCATGTGTGCATTTTATAAAGTGCCTATTTATCCTACACTTGCCCTACATAAGTCTCTGCTTAAGAATATCAGAACTGATATGACTTTTCTTTTTCCATAATAAAACTAAAGCTACATTTGCTTAGATTGTCTCTGGTCCCTCCCTTTGCCTGTCATCTTGTTCTATGCTTGTCTAACTGACATTGTACTAGAGTGTGATCTTTTCAAGGCAGGGGTCTGTAACATGTTTTCATCTATAAAAGTGCAGAATTCAGGTGCTACAATTTAAAAATAATAGTTGGAAAATTTGGCCCAATTCCCTTTCCAAACCTATCAAATATACAGAATGGTTCCACTGCTACAGGATGATAGATGTAGAATTTAAATGCCTTACGGTTTCATTCACTGCAATTCTTTCAGTAACCAACAAATTGCATTATTTCCACAGGGAAAAATTTATCATTCAATTTTTCAAGCTGTGAAAATAGGATTCTTGAAATATCTTCTCTTGTGGAAAACAACATGAATGAAGACTGCAAACCAGCTGGGGCAGGAGAGAGTTAAGAAGCCAAGGGAAACCACTCACAACGCTTTATTTTCCCCGCATTAATTAGCCAGGCAAAAGGAACAGCACACATTGTTAGTAGAATGAACACCTGACTCAGCCATTCATACCCTCAGAGTCATAAAGGCTGGTGTACCAGGGACAGAGCGCAGAGATGGGAGATATGCAGGGTTTATGGAATCATAAGAGAGGAATTTTTCAGCTGAATTAACAGTCATGTGATAGATGTGCTCAAAGTTGCTCGGAGAGGAGATCATACTGGAGTGATGATGAGGGGGTGGATAAGGGGAGCGTGGCTATGAAAGACAACAGAGAGAAAGATAGATAATGAGGAATAGTTTCAGTGGTTAAGCAGCAGGTGAAATTACTGGCAAACATGGTCTCAGGGAATATGGGAAGATTATAGAACATGTAATACAAGAATCAAGTGTTCAGTAAACTTCCTGATTAAAAGCAAACAGACAACTGAGAATTTACTCAACTTCTAATGTACCTAGCTATAATAGTTACAGGCCCCCATGACTCTAATAACTGAGCATCTCACACTCTCTTAGATTTATCCTCACAGCACAGGACCAAGGCATAGAGAGACTAGGTATTTTACCCAGGCCATGCAGGGACTATATCGTAGGGTGGCCATACCTCCCCTTTAAAAGAGGACCCTTTGAAAAACACATGTTGCAGGGCCACATTGGTTCCAGTGCAGCCCTGCACCACGTGTTTTTCATAAGCAAACTCTTTTAAAGGGGGGAGGTATGGCTACTCTAACTATATGGCACAGCAGGAAACTGAAGCTGGGCTCCATCAATCCCAGTCTAGTGGCCTAGTCTCTGGGCCATGTCTCTTGCCTGGCCCTGGAGGTGTAACATATGAGACTGCAATGCAGGGAGCCTTGGCCCCTGAAGAGAATGTTATGTTTAACTGAACAACAAAAATGAACTAAAGTAACTTTTTATTTTTTTCTAATGGGTGTCAGTGCGTGTCCTTCAAACATTTCTAAATTAAAAGTCCCCCCCCCCCCATTTTGCACAGGGTCCCGAATCTGGCACCCTTACTCCTACCATTGCCTACAAGAAATCAGACTTGTAACTCATTGTGTTTCGATTCTAGTATTTATTATTAGTAGTATTGCTACAGCACCAGATGTGTTTGTGGCACTTTACAGACAAAGGAAGACAGTCAGGTCCCTGCCTCAAGGAGCTTACAATCTAAATTTGACAGAGCACAAACAAGGGGTAATGAGCAAAACAAGAATGAGGCTTAAGACAGTGAAAGGGAAAACAGTTTATTTTTTTTGTTATGCACAGGTCTTGTTGATTCCATTTTTAATAAGCATTAAAATATAGCTCAAGAAAGCAGAGAGTCAGGAAGCAAGGAATGGAGACCAGTTAGTAGTATTAAAGCAATGGAGCAAGATTCACCTCTGTGCTGAGGGCTGTAGCACTAGGCCTGTGAACAACTAAAGTCCCCACTTAGGATTGTAGTGATGCACAGGCTCAGGTAGAGTGTGACTGAGGTAGAAAAGTATTTGGAAATGCAAATATTTTTACAGTTCAGCTTGGGCACTCGTTAGTGCTGTGCTCTAAAAATATAAAGTACAAAACAACAAAAGAATTAAATCTGCAAATTAAACAAAAACAACATCTATTAAGCCTTCAAAAATGTGCTGACACAAGTAATTCAAAGCCATCTAAATCCCAATGATTTGTTTTGAATAGCTTTTTTATATCCCATTTTGCCTCCATCAGTTACCGATTCACTCCAGATTTGCGTATTTGGCAAGTCGGTCTTCTTTGGAGGGAATAGCCAATGGTCTCTAGAAAATCAATTATTCCCATTCTCCAGCCCTTTCTTCTCCCATCATCCAATAGATCTAACCAGGCTTTGAGGGATGCTCAGCAACATTGGCAATATTAAGATTTTAAAAATAAATTCTAATGCCAAATGGCCACACTCCACTGTTGCGAAGTCAATGAAACATCAATTATTGATTTACAGCATATGTAATATTATGTATTAATTGCTATTAATAAGACTAGCAGCATCTGTGTTATTAATACAATCATCTTTGGCAAGGAAAGGTAGTTTTCTGATAGTAGCCTTGACAGGGAAGCAGAGATTGCTGAGCCATCTGCAAAAAGCTGTAAGCTTGCTGCAAAACGGGCTGTTTTCAGAGGCCAATACAGCAGAAAACACAGTCCTGATCGTAGAAGTTCAGGAGCAGAGGAAAGGCTGATTGCAGATCACAGAAAATGTTTAGCCAACAGTCAGTAACTTGGAAGAGTGTGGAGGATCCAGCAACACTTTGAAACCAGCTCACCCAGGCTCATGCTGTGCTTTCAGTTTCACATATGACTCTTCCAATAGTTTAAAATAATCCTAAACATGCTCAGCTCTGAAAATCTCTTATTGGCTTTATATGTATCTGGTGTGTTACTAGTATAATCATTCATGCGTAAGGTATATTGAATCCAATCACAGGTATGATGGGAATGACTACAACAGCAATTTGCAGGAAGCTGATACTTGCTGCACTAAGTAATTCCAGAATTCCCTTCTTCACTACAATGGAGCATCCATGACAAAGTACCTTCAAAGGACAAGAGAACTGAACAAGGCCAGAAAATGAACTGAACAGTCAGGGCTTGTGTCTAATTGTTGACAGGCTGCTAGAAAAAATAAAAGTGTCAATGAATGAGTTTGGGGATATTCACAGGAATGATGCAAAATTGCACAAATGAAAACAATGATCCAAAATTAGCAGCTATATCAGTTAAAAACAGAATCACAGTCCACTTCATAACAGAGAAGTTTTGTTTTTGTTTTCCTAAAAGTGACCCTGCCAGGGGGTATGTTTCCCCCCAACACACCACAGCCTGCCTACTCTTTCTGAAAGACAGGCCAGCACAGGGGCTTCTCCTCTCTCCTGGCTCTGCCCCCACTTACTACTCCTGCCAGGCCACAGCTCCACTGGAGAAAGCAGCAATAAGGTGAGGGAGGGGCCCCAGAATAACTTAGCTCCCCTTTTCACCCCCTGCCCCTGGCAACGCAGCTCTTGTTGCTGCCACTTGCCATCTTCCTCCCTGCTGCAGGACCCAACCCAAAGGGGAAAGGAGGGAGAAGGAGTGCACCCAGCTGGGGATTGGGCTTTGGGGTGTGTAGGTGGTGAAAAGAGGGGGCAGGGCTGGCACAAGGATATCTGCTGACCTAGGTGGCCTCAGGCAGCTGCAAAGCTTGTCGACAGCAGGGGGGAGGGGGAGGCAGGAGAACCAGAGGGAGCAGCTGGGAGGGGGGCAGGAGAGGCACTCCCTTCAACTTGCCACCCTACGCAGCCCTTCCCCTGATCCAGCGAGTTTAGTGGTGGCGGCAGCAGGATTCCCTTCGGTCCTACTGCTGCTGCCACTAAGCTCCGCACTGGGTATGGAGAAGGGCCGCCTCTCTCGTCCCACTCCAGTGTGGAGCTGCAGCAGCAGGACAGTTGGATGGAGGGCAAAAGAGCCACCCTCTTCAAGTTGTCACCCCAGCCGGCAGTCTGAGTGACATAATGGTACCGCCGGCCTGTGTATGTGTGTCCCAGAGTCTCCCCTCTGGTTGCACTTCTGAGTGAACCTGCTTACCACAGAGATACTAAAACTAATCTTGAAGCATATTAGATTAAAGCATTTAGATTAAAGCAGAGGTTACAATCATTTTGGGGGGCTACTTTTGTGTTTTCACCATTAAAGCCCCAATCTTACACTTGGTTCTGCAACAGGCAGAGCCCTCCACCAACAAAAAGCTCCAATGAGGGTCTCCACACCTGTTTTGGGTTGTGGAGAACTCAGTGAGAAACTGGGGAGAAAGGAATCTGTTTTCTCCACAAAACACTGAACAGCACAGCTCCCTAGCATCAGAGAAGATGTTAAAGAATAGGAGAGTAGAGTGCAATGGACAAAGTAAATGTGAGCACCCACTAGCAGGAAACTGCATACGCCAAGCAAGTAACTAGAGAGTCACAAAGGCACCCATGCATAAGCAGCTACTCTCTTCATACGCACGCACAAATACATACGGAGCACGTGGAGTTAGTTGCTTATTTGCACACGTGTGCAGGCACTGATCTTGGGAAATGTATCTCAAGGTTTTGAAAATCTAAAACTTCTGTTTTACTGATTATCATTTTGTAATTTTGTGGTACTGCATCACAAAACTTTACACATTTAGGCCACAATCCACAAAATAAAGATTACTTACCAGTAACTTTGTTCTTCAAGAGGGCTTCATGGATTCTCACTCATGGGATCACATGATAGCCCTCAGCCATACTGGGAAGAGCTTGTCTCTTTAAATGCAGTTCCAGATTAGCTTCCAGTGTAGAAAGTTCTGGAAACCTGGACTATAGCCTCTCTCCCTCTCACCTTTTCACAAAAGATCTCAGGAGATCTGGAGTCCACCCAACCTAGTTCCTTCCAACGCCAGCTTAAGGAAGACGAGAAGTCCCCAAGCTGAGGGGAAGGTAGGGTGGGTAGTGAGAATCCCCGATAATTGGAACCCCTGTCTCCAGGCTGGTGCAAAACATAAAATCCAATGTGTGTCCTGCCTCATGCGTTGGTCCTGATATTAGTTGGGATAGGCCCATGGTTGTCATGGCAGTCTCGAACTCCTGCTTAGCCCCTAAAAGGGTGGCCTCAGCATGTATGTTGAAATCACCCAGAACAATAAGCCTAGGTGATCTCAACACCACCTCTGAAACCAGCTCAGCTAGAGTAGTCAGGGAATTAATTGTGCAGTGGGGTGGTCGGTACACCAAAAGAATCCCCAATCTAAAATCTAGCACAAGGTGGGCACGCTCCATATCAGATGAGTTAAGCACCAGATAAATCCAAAAGGCGGGTCTTTACAGACCATAGCCACTCCACACACACGCCTCCGTCCGCAAGCCTCAGCTGATGCTGCACCAAGTAGCTGGCCGGCACCATCTGGGACAATACTGACCTGGATGCCTTGTCCAGCCAGGTCTCTGTAATGCATATTTAGTTGGTGGCCTAGTACTGCATCAAATTGTGGACGGTAGATGTTTTATTTGCCACCGACCTCGCTTTAAGCAGCATCTTAAGGAACTGAACTGTGGCGTCCCCCAAGGTTCTGTTCTTTTACCCATGTTGTTCAATTTGTACACACAGGTCTTTAGGGATGTCATGATCAAGCACGGGGTTGAGTAACATCAGTACGCTGATGATACAGAACTGTATATCTCTTGCCCCGTACGCCCTACCAACTCAGCCTCTGCCTTGGAGGAATGCCTGAATGACAGCCGCCTGGATGCATCGAAGCTACCTCATGCTCAATCCGAGGAAGACTGAGGTGATGTTGGTGGGAAGGAGCAGCCAACAGGAGGCTGCCCTTGCCTCTTTTGGGTCCCTGAATGTGGCTGAGGTCTGGGTGGAGGTAGTGGGCCATGTAAAGAACTTGGGTGTCATCTTTGACCACGCTCTGTCCATGACAATCCAGGTGTCAAACGTGATTCAGAAATTATTTTTTACTATGCAGTTTGTGTAAGTTACACCCTTATTTATCTCGGGCTGAACTTGCCACAGTGACTCTTGCCATGGTGACTACAAGGCTTGACTTTTGTAACTTCCTCTTCTACAGGCTGCCGGCAGTGCTTATCCATCACTTGCAGCTTGTTCAGAACGCGGCAGCTTGGCTGCTTACTGGTTTAGGCAGTCGTGATCATATTATGTCCGCCCTGTGTTCTCTGCATTGGCTGCCTGTGGAGTGATGGATTTATTTATTTATAAATATTTATTTATTTATAAATATTTGTTAGCCGCCCCCTCATGCCTACGGCATCTCAGGGCAGCTTACAGCATAAAGACACACAATAAAATTCATGAAAACAATGTTTTAAAAATACAATCCCCCCCTACCCCACCCTCCCCTCCGAAGGCCTGGGCGAACAGCCAGGTCTTACAGGCTTGCCGAAACACCAACAGA
>QEPC01001283.1:963760-1006804 GCA_003113815.1 Sphenodon punctatus
AAAGCTTCTTATAGAGAGAAGACTTATGTGATCTGAGGCCACTTGCCCACGTTACCGCACTGCCAAATCTCCCAGCAGGGAAATCTCCCAGCGGGGGATCTTACAACGTGCTGTGCAAGTGGGCTCTTGTAATCAGCTGTGTCCTGTGGCTTTTTTTCTATTGATTGTCAGGGCTCGAAATGCAGCCGGGAGATTTCCCCGCTGGGAGATTCAGCGGTGTGGTAATGTGGGCAAGTGGCCCTAAGACACCAAGAAGCACAAGGACTGATATGATACTGTAGGTACTATTCGTATTATACACAACTAAACTAGTTTAACTTCAGTAATATCTCTCAGCACTGAGTTCTATTAAGTTCTGTTAGCTAATCCGTATTTCTTAGGGTTAATTATAACTTAGAGAACTGGGTTCCCTTACCTGAAAGGGGAAACATAAAAGGGAATTTAAACAAATTAATTAGGAATCAAAGTTTGACACTTATAATTCTTTCTTAATGAGATCAACAGTGGTGGTTTGCCTCAAAGCACACAAGCCACTAGTGTAATCTAATTTGGCTAATAAATTGCCTGTATTTTTTATTGCTTTACTATCAGTGTAAAGGTTTTCATTACCAGGCTTCTCACAGTGCCCACTACTGTTCAGTGGGAATGCAGCCTCTCCTCATTCTCTTTCCCCAGTCTTGACAGATACTTTCCAAAAGTACTATCAACTTCAGGAGTGAGCACCACTGCGCAAAATATACCACAAGAGGTCATAAGCTGAAAGCCTTGGAAAAAATGCAATAATTTACACACATCCTTCTTCTATCTTACCATTATTCTGCGCAATGTTTCTCATTTAGATTGTAAGCTCTCGGGCAGGGACTGTGTCTATCTTGTTTTTTGTAAAGCGCGAGGTACATCGCTGGCGCTATATAAATGCTTATATAATAATAATAATAATAATAATAATAATAAATACCCATTTATGGCCACAAATGTTTTCAGTTAACTGGCGCTTATGAACACAAGTTGACAGTGATAATTTAGACCGCGCGATCACTGATTTTATGCCTACTGCTTACAAGAACAAATTCTTATTTGGCCCATATCCCAGAAAAAGTCCCATTATCTCCCAAAACAGTCTTCCTTATGTAAGAACTGGTTGTGTGTGAGAGAAATTGTACCTCTAGTCACATGTTCTATTTCATCTAAAATTCAGGAAATTGTTCACATTTTTTTTAAATTGGCAGTTCTCTTTCACAAGGCCCTATATTCATGAGTCCAACAAGCTTCCATTGACACTGGGCTTTTCTATATGGAGGAAACCTGTGCTTCAAATAAAGCAGAATTGCTGTGACTCACCTGCATCAGGGGAGCAGAATGCAGGGAGGCCAAGCAGAGGTGCTGTGTGTGCAGCAATACAGAACAGGGCTTGGGCGGAAGGAGCAATTAACAGCCAGTGAAGCAACCAGTCAAGTCAGTCGCCAGAGATCCTGTAGTCCTCAAGAGGAAGTAGCGGAATAAAGGCTGCTACATGCACTGTGGGGCACAATCTCATCTGTCCTTATTTCCACAAAGAACCTAGACCTAAACTGCATTTATTCTGGCTTTGCACAGGTGTTGCTGAATTGGTCCTTATATCACATAAGCAACCATTAATTTTCTATTGTCAAAAAAGCTTTGGTTTAAGAGAGATGTTAAGGACCTTACAAATTCAGTCATACTGCAAAAAGCATGGAAATTGTAAGTTAAGGCTCCCACCTTAACCTCTGTGCCACATAAGCAGTAAAGACGTTGTACAGTTTCACGTATTGTGCTCGCTTACAACTTAGGCCCCATGCACCCACAATTTACCTTGGTCTTTCAGCCCCAATTCCCTTCCTCTGCAGGTTGGGGGCAACACTGAAGCTGAGGACAGTGCTATATAAAGTTTAATATGAGTTTAAGTTGGGTACATACTGAAATTCCCTGTCAGAGATACAGCTCACTGTATTTCCCAGGTCTCTTGGGTTCTCTGGGAGGGGAGTGAGGGCTAGTGGGTTAGAGTTGGGGGGGGGGCTGGGACCACAACTCATGGGTTCTCTGTTATGGGATTGGGACCTAGTAGAGCCAGGACTCCTCAGTTCTCTGGGAGGGCAGTGAGGGATAGTGACTTGGAGTTGTGGGGTATTGGGAGCCAGAATTCCAGGATTTTCTAAGATGGCAGTGGTGGCTACTGGGCAAGGAGGGGTTGGAAGCCAGGACTCCTGGGTCTGTGTCATAGGGATGGGAGTTCTCGTTGTCCTGTTGTCCCCAACCCAACTCAAAGAACATACAAAACCCCAAAAAACATACACTTTGCCCCCAAGCCTCGCTGTCCCCAAATACACATCACTCATCTCTCAGGCTTCTCCCTGAATAAACACCACTCCCAACACCTCTCTGTCCCTTGCTGATACATACACATCATCCCAACCCTTGTCTGCTCCCCAGCCTTATCTGTGCATACACATCACCCATTTCTCTGCATTGTCCTCCATAAACACTCCCCCAACTCCTGGCTTCCAACTCCTGATACAAACACTTCTCCCACGGCCCAACTGTCCCCAATCTTGTCTGTGTGTACAAATCCCAAATCCATCACACTAGTTTCCCCCATATACAGCCTCCCAGTAATCAGCTGTCCCATTCTCCCCAACCCAAATGCAAGGATATAGGGAAAAGGTGGTGGTGGTGGTGGGGAGTTTCCTGCCCTCAGCTTCAGTGTTGCAAAGAAAGAGGATTGGAGCTGAAAGAAGGAGGCAAAGTGTGGGTGCATGGAGTCTAAGTTGTAAGTAAGCACAACATGTGAGACTGTACAATGTAATCTTACAATGTCTTTACTGCTTTCATGTTACAGAAGTTGAGGTGGGAGCCTTAACTTACAATTTCCATACTTTTTGGAGCATGATTACATTTGTGAGGGCCTTAACTTATCTCTTAAACTGATGTTTTTTTGAGTATAGAATTTCCCTGTTTTTTGAACGGGGACTACACTAAATAAATACTACCTGCTGCTGCAGTACTGCCTTGAGTTTGATTGGCAGTAAATTTGGCTCCACTGTTTGTTTCAACTACAGAGTATTACGTTTGTTTAGTTATATTTTATGGATGTTTGTTGAAATGGCGAAATAGCTGTGATGATGATGATGATGATTGATTGACGACAGATTGGCAGTGACCCAGTCAAGTTCCCTTTCAGTCCAAACTTTGGGTAAAACATGCCCTAGGTTGGGAAGCCGCAGTGGACTTGGTCCAGACTGAGTCAGGGCACCGAACAGACGTGCCTGCAGCCAGGGCACTGGGTAGGGCAGGAAGCACATTAGCCCAAAACAACAGCAACAAGATCTATTGCAATGAACTTTTACAAAGTAAACAAAACATATATGTGAAAGTCCTTGAATCAATATAAAAATGCAAATGATATCAGATGGAACAGTCTCCTGGATTTATGAAATAGTTTTTGAACACAGCCAATGTGTTTCAACACAAGTTGTCTTCTTCAGGGCTTATTTTATCAATATCCACATATCTTGGATTATCATGACTACAAACAAGCAAAGGGGAATTAAAAAACAGCAACATATGTTGAGAAACCTGGTTAATAATGTGTTATTTGAAAATAATAATCTCCAATTGTATTTATAAGTAGGATAATTCCAATCTCTACTCTCCTGGTGTCAGGACTGGGTCTTGAACCCCCAGCTCTGGAGCACTGCCTCAAGGGCTAGTGCCATTTTGGGTGGTGCTAATGTCCAGGTCCAGACTCCTGTGTCTTCTTTTGTGCCTCCGCCCCCTGTATCGCCACACCCGTCCCCAGCTGTGTCCTGTCTCCTTGGCCTTGGCTCCCGGCTTCCTGATTGGCCATAGGGTAGCATATAATCCGTGGTGTGGCCACAGGAAGCTGTGGGAGCAACTGCTCTTATCTCCCTGTGCACAAGACAGTGCGAGTTGTCTTGTGATCCTAGCCCCCCTAAGCCTGTGTTCCCCTGCGGCTCTGCTTGGTTCCCTTCCCCCAAGCTTGTGTCCCCCTGTAGCCTGGCCTTGATCTCGTTCCCTTAAGGCTTGTGTTCCCTCCTCCCCTCGCTATCTCCCTGTGCTGTCTCTGCCCTGCTCCTCCCTCCCCTGCATCCCCCATTGTTACTCTGCACTCCACTGCCCCCTTCTACCTTGGGAATCCTGCTCTGTTTCCTGTTCCTATAACTTCAATGATGAGCTGTGCATGCTGAGGCTGGGTTTCCCAGCTGTAGGAATGAAAGCAGTCTTGAACACCCAAGAGACCGGCTGAGAGGTTTTCCTTTCCTGGTGTTTTCCCCCCTGTGTGGGTCCCCTGGGCTAGGCCTATAGTTGCCCTTGGGGTTTGGTTCCTGCACCCCTACCCCCTGACACCTGGTATCCCTAAAATACACATATAATACTGTATTATAATATAGTCTTGTCCAGTGGAACTGTTCCGAGTGGTGAGGGGGTTGGTCGGTCCACCCTCCCTCCGCCTGGAACTGGAGTCATTTAGTACCCCCTGTGACATGTTTGTTGATTATTCTGCAGATAAAATTGCTCAGATTCACTACAACTTTGACACTGCACTTATTACAATGGGTAAACCAGAGGTTATGGAAACCCCGCCTTGTCTGGTTTCATGGGATCAATATCAGTGGGTGTCGCCCACTGAAGTGAGGGATGTTCTTGGGGCTGTTAGGGCCATCTTTTGTAAACTTGACCCATGTCTGTCCTGGTTGGTTAAGGCCAGCCTGGAGATGTTGGGGTCGCTGCTGGCAGGGGTGGACAATGCCTCCCTTCGGGAGGGCAGAGTGCTGGGCTGCCACAAAGAAGTGGTGGTGCGGCCTCTGCTCAAAAAACCATCACTTGACATTGACTCCCTCACCAGTTATTAGCCAGTCTCTAACCTTCCCTTTTTAGGGAAGGTTATTGAGCTATTATAGTGGCTCAGCAGCAGCAGGGGACTGCACCGGCTATCTGAATCCTCTGTAGTCCCATTTTCGGCCAGGCTACACTGAGACTGCACTTGTGGCTTTGGTCGATGACCTCCACCATGAATTAGAACAGGGTCATTTGACCCTGCTAATTCTTTTAGATCTATTGGCTGCTTTTGATACCACTGACCATGAGATGTTGGTGACTTGCTTGCGGGACTGAGCCAGGGTTGGCTGGATCATTCTTGAATGGTTCCGCTCTTTCTTGGCTGGAAGAACTCAACGTGTAGTGATTGGGGATTGTTTTTCATCTCCTCGGGATTTTACGTGTGGAGTCCTGCAAGGTTCTATTCTGTCCCCGCTCCTGTTCAACTTGTATATGCAGCCGCTGGGTGAGGTTGTGAGACTGTTTGGTGTTCAGTGCCATCAATATGCTGACGACACCCAACTCTTACCTCTCTTTTTCATCCGACCCAGACCTCAGAGAGGTCATGAGACGGTATAGGGTGTGGTGTCATCAATATGCTTACGATACTCAACTCTACCTCTCTTTTTCATCCGACCTAAACCCGGCAGTCTTGGTGCTTACCTGGTGTTTGGCTGCTGTGGGGGACTGAAAGACCCTCCTCTTTAAAATGTAGAGTTTTAAATGTAGACTTAAAATGTAGTCTTCAAAATGTAGAGTTTTATAGGCAAAAAACCCATGCTGTCAATAATGGAGATTTAGCAGATATGTTGGTTTTAACGCTGACATTGTTACAAGAAGAATTTTTAAGACTCTATGTTTTGTTTTTTTGATGCTTTAAATTTATGCTCTGAGTAATTTATATAAGATTTGTGTATTTTCTTTTCAACTTGCTGCATTATGTTTACCAATTGTGGATGAGTGGGTGCTATCAATTAAGGTTTTCTGTATGAGGGGAATGTTTGCCAGTTTATCAATTTTTTCAATCATGCACCAATGAGGCATCTGATTTCTTGTATTGTTTAGTTTTTGAGTTGTAATGTGAGTTGGTTTTCTGATGTTTCTGTTTTAGTTTTATGCTTTAAGTAATTTAGAGAATTTTTTGGTGCCATTGTTAAATAGAAGACTTGTGTATTTACTTTCTAACCCATCATATGCTGAATAACATATTTGAGTCCCCTGACACTGACCCTCCAGAACTGCAGAGGGAAAAGAGTTAAATCTCATCCAAGCAAAGAGTTTCTGTGAGTGGGCATTCAGGTTGTAGCTCAAATAAGCCACTGGCTGAGATGATGGATTTGCAATCAGGGTATAATGAAGGGAAGGATGTGGAGGCCTTAATAATAGCTGAATCAGTTTGAAAAGTTGTGTCCAGAACCCTCTGTTTAACAGCTTTTTTAGCTTCTAGACAGTATTCAGGCAGGAGAAAAAGCCATTGTGCTTGTACTTTGGCAAGTACTAGCGAGAACCAGCCACTAGGCCATTTATTTAGTAGGACTAACACTGGACATTTTTACACATACCTTAAAGTGCTGGTCTTTCAATATTCTGGGTTTACAAGTCCATAAGTAAGTTCTGGATGCATTCTTCACGCACACGTGCGTACACACACACACTGCCCTGAGGCAGTTCCTGGATGCATTCCTCACACACACACTGCCCTGAGGCAGCCTAAAGTAGCCACAGCTGTAGACGTGAGGGGCTGCCATGGAAACCAAGTGACCACAGCTGCCTGGAGCAAAGCAGTTTACCAGAACTTTTTACACACAAAAGTTCTGGGAGAAGTTCTATGCAGAAGTTCAAAGAGCCAGATGTTTAAGATCTGGGTGAGTGATTTAGACACGCAGAAAGTTCAGGATGTAACAGAAACATACAGGAGAAATGTGTATGTAATAGGAGGTGCCAAAGAAAACAAAACCGGAGCCAAAATGAAAGAGTCAAGCTCCAGGCTCTAGCTGAAACTGCTACACATCCTAGTTCCACACGAATAACAACGTTAGACGCACCGGGGTACAGGCAACAACCCTCTCAGAAACATAGATTGAACAATTTCCAATTCACCAAATTTCATTTATAAAAATTATTAGAAGTTCTTCTTTGAAAGATATTTTGTAATGCAATATTATATGTATATTTTAGGGATACTAGGAGAGTAGAGATTGGAATCATCCTACTTAAAAATACAATTGGAGATTATTATGTAAGTGGGGATTGAATATTTTCAAACAACACATTATCAACCCAGTTTCTCAACATAATATGTTTGGTTTTTTTAAATTCCCCTTTGTTTGTTTGTAGTAATGACATAATTTACATTTTTATATTAATCTAAGGACTTTCACATATATGTTTTGTTTACTCTGTAAAAGTTCATTGCAACAGATCTTGTTGCTGTTGTTTTCGGTTCATTTGGATCTAATTTTGTGTCTTTTTTTTGTTGTGTTTAGGGCAGGAAGCACACCATACGTGTGGCCAGACCTGTCCCCGTGCTGCGACCACTACCCCATTCCCCACCATGATGGCTGGTCATGGTGGACCTGACCCAGGCTGTGTTGGTGGCCTGGGAATAGATATGATATCCTGGTCGGACAGGCCTTAGCCTGGCTGCGATTTAGGGGGTGTCCTCAGGTCAGAGCCCGGTCTAGCTACCAACACGGCCTGGGGCAATCTCAGGCTAACATCTGACAGTGCCTGCATATACATGCAGGTGAGGTGTGTAGGAAGGTTGGAGTTTTGGGGGGGTTTGTATTGTTTTTTATGGATTGTTTTTAAAAAAAATGTTTTTATCTATGTTGTGAGCCATCCTTAGCCTTTTTTTAGGGAAGGGCTGGATAAACATTTAAATAAAATAAATAAATAAAATAATAATTAATTAAAATCCCTCATCCCAACCCCACCTAAGCCCTATCTCTGTTTGTCAAATGGCTGGCCAAACAAAAATGTTAGTCAAAGTCCCACCACCCCAAGGAACATAAAGGGCACCTATTATTCTAGTCCCTTCTAAGCACAGAGCTCCACGGTGTGCCTTGTTTTTAAAAAGTTGGTCTGGCAATTAGAGTGATGGATCTGTCCTTCAGACGCTTGGCTCCTTTCATGATTTCCCCCACCTTCAGGGTAACTTCCCCTTGCCCACTGTGCTCCCCTTCCCATTTTAGCTGGTTCTGCTGCAGTCATTTCCCATCCCCCAGGAGGATGGGATGATCCAGCAACAAACAGGGACCTTATTCTGCTGCCTGTGAGGGTGAGAAGGGGAGGGTGAGAAGTGGTTTTAGACCAGGGCTGGGGAAACTCAGGCCCAGGGACGAGGGGGGAGGGAGGTCGGGTCGGAAAATTAGCCCCACCCCCAGCTGCAATTTAATCCCTGCCACCTCCCAATACCATCCCTGCCTGTGATTTAAACCCCCACCCGGTCCAAGCACCCCTTCCCCAAACCCCTTCCTTCCGAACCCACTCCCAGCACCCCTTCCTGGCTGCAATTTAAACCCCTCGTCCGGTCCCAGCACCCCTCTCTGGCTTCAATTTAACTCCCCCCGTCCGGTCCCAGCACCTTACCCCACCTGTGATATAAACCTGCCTGTCTGGTCCCAGCACCCTAACCAGGATATGTGGTGGGAAAGGGTCAGATGGGGAAGAGTAGCGGAAGACACTTCAGCTGCACATGCGTGGTGCTATTAACACTCCATTACCTAATATGGGAAATTAAAAACTGCAGAACTTTAAAACTACCTGACGGATCTTGAAAAATAAAAAAAAGGCACACACCAGAAGGCACCCATGAATTTCCTAACACGACTACATCTCACAATTTTTTTCTTAAGTACACTTTCAAGCAAATACTAAAAGTGTCTGAAACAGACAGAAATTTTTTTAACTCTGATTTTCAAACCGCTGTAACTTCCCCCTAGTCTGATTTGCATATTTGGAAAGATTGTACCTCACACCCAAGTAATCCTCTCTGCTAAACTGAACACAAATAGGATAAATGGTGCTGATTTTATAAGCAATAGAATGTTCATGGGTTAAAACAGATGATGTGAGCTGACCTCAACTATAGAGTTACTCCTGCAGCTCTATAATTTATGTGGCCTGCCTCAAGGCTGGACTTATGATTTTACTGGCCCTAGGCACTTCGCAGGCTGCTGCCCCCTGCAAAACCACCCCCCACCCCAAGCCATAGCGTGCACGCACAATAATGCAGTTGGTTGCTATGCGCTATTGCACATGCGCACACTGTTGCCACCATCTTTACTCTCTCTCTCTCTCTCTAGCTGCTGGACTACATCACGGTGACAATGTGAGCATGTGTAACAGCATATAGCAGCAAACTACACTATTGTGCGTGCATGTGATGGGATGATTGCTGCCGCTGTGGAGTTGGTTTGCAGGGGCTCAGGCTCTAGGTACAGGCTTCTCTGGGTGCAGTCCCCCCCAGTTGAGGCAGTACTGCTGTGATGGCGGGGAGGGGGAGGAGGTGTGAAGACACAGCCGCTCAGAGAAGTCTCCCAGCCGCAGTGGTGGTCCCAGGCTCAGACCTCTGCTTCCCTTCAGAATCTGCTGCCCTAGATACGTGCCTCTTGGGCCTGCCTCCTGCTGCATATAAATTTAGGCACCATCATACTTTGCAATTGTCCTAGATTGGGTGGGACATCATGGGTTTCAGCTTTTTTTTTGCTAATGTCCTGCTTACCACGCTTTGTTTAATGCCCCAGTTTTGGGAGACAACCAGTTCTCCCAGTGGCTTGTGGCACTACAGCCTAAGTTGCCCTTGAGTCATGAACTATGCGACTCGCTCCGGACCCTGAGCGCTTCATCAGTGCAGTGCACCAGCAGGGGCCTGAGTGCCTGTAACTTCAGCGTGTGCGTGTTGCCCGGGTCCCTGAGCACCTCATCGGTGTAGTGGCCTGCACACCTGCCTGAGAGCGCCTCAGCCCCATTAGCTCTGTCAGCGCAGCTAGAGTCCAGGACCCCTGTCCCCAGCGCGCTGCCTCTGCCAGCCCTCATCAGTTGAGCAGTGTGGCAAGACCCGAGCTACTACATGTCTGTCGTGTAAGTAAGGCTAATTTATAAGCACTAATAGTCTGTAAACAGCTGTTTGTGCAAATGGTTGTGCTTGCTACAATGAGAGGGAGGTGGGAATGTTGGTTAAAATGGAATTAGTTGCCAACACATGGTTATTATTTGGGCTGCACTTTAAAAAGTTAAGCTTTCTCCTTGAAAAGTTTGTAAGTTGCTCCAGCCTTTTTGTGTGTGTTCATAAATAACCTTTTTAATTGAACCTTTTTTTTTTTTTTTTGAAACAAATTTTGAAGTCTCTTATTTCAGAGGCCACTGTTTGAGAAATGTATGTACTGCGTCGGAGTATAAAATTACATAAACACATACAAATTAACATGTACATTTTATGCCAATGGTGTCACTCACTGTCCCTCTTTCTGAGTGTTGCTGTTCCTCTTTTCAGAGTCCAGGGGTTGAGAGGTGTGGGTACCATAAATGGTCTTCCTCTCAAATAATAATTTGTTAACAATTACGCCTACATTCCAGTCTTGGAAGGCTATTCTAAATTCTGCCTTGGCCACTAAAGGCTGTTGAGTTCTCTTTCCCTAGCTATACATGCTGCCTGTATGAATTTTTGCTTACATTTTGAATATATATTTGTGACATGAACAAAATTTTAATTTCTCTTGATTTACAACATTCATTCCTGCATGCTCTCTTGGTCGCTTACCATAGGCAGGTCTTTGAGGATCTGTATACCATCTCCTGGACCCATGTGTGCTATGTGGTTAAAATTAGTTGGGTTAGAAATTAATTTATTTCTCATTTCTGGATCTCGTAGCATCTCCCTGTAAGAGAAAATACTTCATTTAGAAATTTCATTCATGAGGATGTTGGTCATTAAAAAGAAAAAAAAAATATAAAATATAGTTTGTGTATTAATTACTTTAAAATGAAACCCCACAAACTAAGTATCTGGCCATGTTAAAAAGAAGGGCAATCCTTGCTGCTGATGTTGATCTAGGTCAGCTTCCAGACTGAAGAAAAGGGAGGAGGTCGGGAAGAATAGTACGTTGTTTTACTGGCCAACAGCCCACACCCGTGAAAAATCCGAATTGTTACTGAGACTCAGAATGCACAGCCAGAGTGAGCTGAGACAACATTCAAGAAAAGGTGCAGAAGCGGGGCTCATTGTTGACCTGGTGATGCAAAGATGAAGGTGGGGATGAAGGACAGAAGAAAAAAAGAAGAATTAGAAGAATACTGCACTACCTTTCACACACCCCCTGGTCAGAATTACTTTAATTGCTCTTTGGAAATGGTATTTTAGGATTCAAAACTAATTTTTAAAGAGATAGAACTCCAAAGCAACTTGAAAAATGAAAATCTATGAACAATGGCGTTTCAGCATCACTGTACACTAGCTGGTGCTCTTCTTAAGAGCTGAACAGGAAACAAAGCAGGAGCTCAGCCATATGGGCCAGTGAAAAATGTGGCAGTAAGAGAACAAAAACATTCAGTTCTTCAGATGCATTTTAACACAGTTGCTTAAAACCATTTGTGGGAAAAGGAACTCATGTAGTCAGAGACATCAAAATTAGGTCTATGTTTACTGCAAATGTTTCCCCAAATTATAATCCTTTAAGGATACTAATTATATATATCCTGATGCACCACACTCCAAGGGAAGCCTTCTGTGATGTACAGCACACTTATAAAAGTTGCATAAGGCTCATCAGTTAAGTAATTAGACATCATTAAAAAAAGAGATGCCTTGAAAGTACTGTTGAGAATGAGATGGATATTGCCCTAAACAAAGGAAAGTAGAACCAGAGTCTGAAAGTAATTAGTCCATATGCGTAATTAGCAATGTAATCTCCTTTTGTAAAATGTTTATTATCCATCTTTATATATATATACAGCATATGCACACACACACACACACACATATGTACATATATACAATATGTGGAGGCATGCATTCCAAATTACAGTAATTTTGTTCACATAAATATTTTATTAAAAAAGGAATCAAAGTACTTAAATATCCAGAGCATATTCATAAACAGAGTGGTGCTAATACAAATTATACATCAAAGGTAAACACAGTGGAGAAAAGACAAAAATGTCTGAATAAGTGTTCCACAATGCAACTTTTCTAACAAACAAAAAACTACACTGACACCAAACAAACAGTCCCTTCATGGCCTACAGCCATGTACAGAAGACAAGTACAGGTTAAATACCGACCTCCTCTGTTGCATCCTCTCCTCCTCTGGCACTCTGAAAGAGTAACGCCGCTTATTGTTCATGTTTCGAACCATTTGCTTCCGGCTGTTATCTGATGTCTCGGGAACTACCAGCTCATCTCCCTCTAGAAACAGCATCAGAAAAAGACCCAGCAGGTCCCATAATTAGTTATGCAACAAACCATTTAAAAATCTATTAGACTACTTGAAATATTCTTGGGCTTTTGTCCCCTCTACCCCCCTTGCAGGAGAGAACCCAAAATCACCCAGCAGAGCTGTGGAGCTGTCCAAAAACAGCATGTGCTTAAAAGCCCAAAAAATAAATTAGTCACGCTTCTAAACAAACAAACAAATCCTCAGAAGAGAATCAGAATGCACATGTTCCTAGAATACCCTACTCCCCAGAGGGGAGGGGTCACATCCTCAGGAAAAACAGAGTTTAAGTACGTCAGGCCGCTTTTCTACGAGGCGCTAAAAAGCACCTCCTGAGTCCCGTGTTGAAAGAAAAGCTGCACGGGGAGTGTTTAGATGCTCCCTGCGCTGCCGGAAGTGACGTGCTCCTGGGGAGCACATCACTTCCGGCAGTGCGGGGAGCATGTAAACACTCCCCGTGCGGCTTTTCTCTCACCGCGGGACTCAGGAGGCGCTTTTCAGCGCCTCGTATAAAAGCAGCATCAGACCTAATAAAGATGTCACTAAAAATCCAAGGTCATCATCCATCAACCGCTTATGCCTCAGCTGAAACCCTAGTAAGTGGTTGGTGGATTGCAACAGGAACTGCCTTTATTTTGTGTGTGCACAGTACCACACACAGCCTTGATTCTACAATAGCTCTAGGGTGGTGCTGCAGTAAACACTACCAAGATTTGAATATGCTATCTATGCATTATAAAATACATATTATTATTTATAAAACACACAAATTTATATATATGCTAGAGGATCAAAAGCTCTTCTACTAAATAAGTCATACTTGCAGCTTATGTATGAATAGTCAGAGCCCAGGCTAATAGAAAAAGAAATGTATTGGCTCCTAGAGTAAACCCTCTGTTTATTCAATCTGTTACTGACCACCCACAAAAACTCAACCTAGGTTCCTGGCTGCCGATAGTCTGCCATGTTCGATTCAGGGTGTTGGTTTTAACCTATAAAGCGCTAAATGGTCTGGGCCCCACCTATCTGTGGGACCGCCTAATCCCCCAGGTTCTGGATCGGCCCCTGCGGTTGGCCAGGGGTGCCCTTCTTGAAGTCCCCCATGTACAATGGGGGACGACATTGAAGAGGGTGTTCTCAGTCAGGACACTGCGGCTGTGGAATTTGCTCCTGGTGAAGGTCCATCTGTCCCCGGATCTTCCCTCCAATGTAAGACCTATTTATTTAGCCAGGCTTTCAGCAGGGAAGATGGATAATGGGAGGGGTTTGGGATGGGTTAATTTTGAATTCTGTGACCTTTTTGTTTACTGATTTTATATTTGATACTTTTATTGATTATTATTGTTATTTATACTTATGTTTATTTATTTATAATAAAATTTGTACACTGCCCCCTCCTGCTAAAAGCTAACGTTAAAAACAGATTAAAACAAATAACATAAAATACAATTAAAATTGAATAAAAACAATTCAACCCCCTACCCCTCCCTAACCCAACCCACCCATCCCAGCTCCCTCAAGAAAGGCCCGGCAGAACAGCCAGTTCTTTTCTTACGTTGTCTACGGAAAAAGGGGAGGTCAGTGGTCAAGCGGACATCAAATAGGAGGGAGTTCCACAGCCACGGCGTGGCCACAGAGAACGCACTCCTCAAGGTCGACACACGAGAAACACGAGGGACCTCGAGGAGGGTGCCCCTGGCCGACTGCAGGGGCCGATCCAGGTCCCAGAGGGTGAGGCGGTCCTGCAGGTAGGTGGGACCCAGACCGTTTAGGGCTTTAAAGGTCAACAACAATGTTGTTGTTGCTTTTATTGTAAGCTGCCCCGAGCTGCCAGAGGTGGTGGGATAGAAATTTTAGTATAAATAAAACATAAATAAACTACCAGCTGGCAATCAAATGCCCATCTCCTCTAATCCCAACTGCCATGGAGCCATCTGCATCCATCCGTCCATCGTTGACAAGGATCACTACCCTTTAATCTAAACGGTGTAGCCCCTGCCTACCTGCGGGACCGCCTCACCCCCCCGGGTGCTGGATCGACCCCTGTGGTCGTCCGGGGGTGCCCTGCCCGAGGTCCCCTGAGTCTTCCGGGGGGCCACGCAGGAGAGGACATTCTCGGTGGCTGTGCCACGGCTGTGGAACTCCCTTCCGGTGGGGGTGCGGCTGGCCCCGTACCTCCCCTCTTTTCGAAAAAGTTGTAAGACCTGGCTGTTCTGCCAGGTGTTTGGTGGGGAAGAGGGGTGAAAGGGTGGAGGGGGGGATGGGGGTGGTGTTAAATGTCGCCCTCCTTTTGGCAGTTTTAAAAATGTTTTATATTGGATTTTATTTGTGTTTTTATATTGTAAGCCGCCCTGGGCTGCCTGATGGCAGGAGAGGCTGGGTATTAAATTGATAAATAAATAAATAAATCTGACCTTAAAGGTAACTGAGCCAATCACTACCCTCCCCTTTACAGTTAATTTGTTCTCCAAGGTTCTAATGTATAACAAATCAGTGGCATGAGGGGGCTTGGATACATGTGAAAAGTTTTGAAGGGTAGCTCGATAAGGAAAACCCTAACCCCTGATGCCTATAACATATGCTGAAAAATTGGAATTGGCCAGGTACAGTTTTCAAAAGCTATCACATTACAGAGAGGAAAAAGAGAAATTCCATCAAGTTAAGTGTAAAACCTCACTTCACTCAGCCAATAATAAAGAGGCAGAAATGGAACTGGCCTTTATAAGAATAATGGAAAATAACTCCTAAAACACTTCCCTATTTAGAATCTATGGGTGAAAACAGACATGACGCTAACCACCCTTTAACCACCCTTGGTGGTTATTTATGCATGTTGCAGGGCTGTATTGGTGCCACATGCAGCCCTGAAACATGCATAAATGACCACCAAGGGTGGTTAAAGGGTGGTTAGCGTCATGTCTGTTTTCACCCTATTTCAAATGAACACTAAGTGCATTGAGAAAAAGCTATTAAGATACCCAGATTCAATGTATTCTTTCCTCTTCTCTTATCCATTTCTGATAATTGGTTTCCTGCTCAGGATTAATAAGGCTTCTTTAGATTTATGGACATGGACGCTATGCTGCATGAAAATCAGTTCTACACATTTTCCTAGAAGAGCAGCAACATTGACACTCCATTTCCAAATATAACACGTAGGAATTTTTTCAAACAATGCACTGGATCATGCTGAAGAAAGCCAAAACCATTCAAGAGCTATGTGCTTATGAATTTGTTTCTTCAGTGTTAATTATAAGCTCTTAAGATGTCACCATATAGCTATATAAAGGAGTCTCAAACAGCTCAGTGTGGAGTAGTGGATAGAGCTAGAGCCAGTGTGGTTTAGTGTAGTAGATAAGATGCTGGACTTGGACCTGGGAAGCCAGGGTTCAAATCCTGACCTAGCTGTGAACTCACCGGGCAGCCTTGGGTAAGTCACAAACTCTCAGCCTCAGTTCCCCATCTGCAAAATGGGAATGTGTGTCTGTCTGTCTTTCCCTGTGTTCCCTTCATCTGTGTGTCTACCTTAGATTGTAAACCCACTGGACAGAGACATGTCTCTGAAAAGCTGTGACTGTAAAGCGCTGCATATGCCTAGTAGCACTATAAAAATGATAAGTAGTAGTTGGATAAGTAATAGTAGGCTGGAGATAGGATCTCAGTACTTGCACAGACAAGTTCTTTGGCAATCAGTGGATAAAATTTTATCTAGAACATTTTATTTCTGCCAAACATCTGGAAATGCCATGCAAAGCCTTTCTCATTTCACATCTCATTCCAGAGACTTTTTATTTCTTGGGGAAACACTCAAGTTCTGATATCTTTTGGCATCACTATTTTGTCATTAACTGTGGGAGAAGAGATTTTTACCCCCACATGTGCTGAAAATAGGCATTGGTTCTTGTCCAGTCTTCTCCAAGTAAAGGGAGCAGAACTTTAGCAATATGAACTGAATAAAGAAACTTCACTTTCACACAAGACGAAGATTACTCTCTCTCGTTTTGAGCATCTGAAGCCTCAAGTTACACTTACCAGGCCTGAACTCATCATTCACCTATTGCTTACTCAGCTGCCAGACTAGTCTTTATATGTATCTAACATCACCTCCTACAGATTAATTTCTAGTTTCCTAAAACATTGTCTGTTTATGCTAGTTATAGAAAGCTAACATCTTAAAGGAGATAAACTTGCCGAAGAAGAAAAAGTTACTTACCAGTAACTGATTCTCTTATCCTCACTTGTGGGAGATGTGTATGCACAGATCCACACTTCAGAATTTCACCCCCACCCTCCCCTTAGCACAAGTTCTACTTGCTATGGTGAGGAGAGCCTTTAAAAAAGGTGCAAGGTGCCTCCCTGCCTCTGTTCCTTCCAGACTGAAGAGCCTCTCTAGAAAGGCTCAGAGATAGCGGGGAAGTTGGGCAGGTCATGCGAGGTTAATGACTTCTTCTTTGAGTGGCTCTGAGCATGCTCACTGTTGAGAAAATGATAAGCAAAGGCAACAGCTGAATGGGGAGCAATTCAGTCTACAACAGCACCTATGAAGATGATCCTTTGTGTTGACTAGAAGTGCAATTTGTTCCTTTTTATGACCAGTCCTAAGCTGTGTAGGCGGTCACAAGCTTGTCAGAAGTAATCTTTTAGTATGGATAGTGCAGTGGCCCCCAGTATCTAGTTGTGTTGTTGCCCAGGAATGGGAAGACATGGGTGTGCTCCACCACTACTAGTGCCATGCATTTTGTAAATGTCCTTGGTATGGTGGACAGGCCAAAGGGAAGCATCATGTCCTGATAGTGGTGCCCATCTAAAATAAAATGAAGATTTGGGGACTGATTCTAAACTCCCACGCATACATGCACGCAAACTGCGTGCATTTTGCGCGCATATCATAATCCCCATAAAGGGGATGCATATGGCTTGCACTGGTTCCACTGTCTGTGAGATGAGTGAATCAACATGTGGAAATAAGAGGCCTTAAAGGGACTGAGACCCAGTCCCCTTTTGAAGAAGTTAAGGGTGACATTATAAATTTGAATTTTTGTATAAACATGTTCAGTTTTCCAAAGTCAAGAATGGAGTGTAGACTTCTGTCTTTTTAGGCGATTGTAAAGTTATTGGAATAGAACCCACTTTCTCTCTTGTACAGGGATACGTCTTCCTATGCCCCTCTCTTTAGAAGTGGAGAGATCTCTTCCATGAGGATTACTTTGTGAGAATGGTCACAGAAGAGGGAAGTGTAGGTGATGAGGATATAGACAAACTGAAGTGTGATATCTGACCACACAACTCATGGTGACAAAGGAAACAGTTCATGAAATGCATGATAGAAAATACTGGTCATCTGATGTCACTTGAGGTCTGAGGGGATGGTTCTCCATACTTGATCTGTTGGTTAAACCCTCCACTAAGCCCGTGGATCTGAGGATTACTACCACCATTGCATCTCATGTTAGGCTTCTGCCTGAGTGAATCTCTCTTTTTTTGGTATTGGGCAGTGCTAGGGTACCTCTTCTGCTGGTAGAAGTAGGATTGCTTCTGCTGGCACTGTGGGTAGGAGGGGGTTGGGGTCTGTGCACCTGTTGTGTTGCATTAACCTAAGGGATATTGTTGTGGCTTCCTGTGATCGTCACTAAGATGCCATCTGTGTTCTTGGCAGACAGACTAACGGTCTCAAAAGAGGTTCTTGATTTTGATGCTGTTGTTGGAAGATAAGACTACGGCCCTGAACCAAAGCAATCTGCATATCTCCACTGTGAGCTGCATAGTCACAGATGCCCTTGGTTGTGGGTAATTAGAACCTCACTATCGACATCCCTTCAGATTGACAGGCCTGAGGCTGTATGCGGAACTCGTTTGGGAGAAGTGAGATAACCTCTGTCATTTTCTCCCTTAGCAGGCATTGGTACCTACACATTATTGCCATGCAGAACTGATTTGAATGGTTCTCCCCTGGAGACTGATGGAACCAGAGTGGTTCCGGAATGCTCTGGGTGAAATACCTCCTAATCTTGACAACCATCTCATTGATGACCTCGTCGCTTTTTGGAATACACTGTTGACGGAGGCCATTGTTCAGATGGCTCCTAGGTGTCCGCTCCCTAGGCAGCGGCACCACAGGCCTCCTTGGTTTTCTGAGGAGCTGCGGTTGCTGAAGCAAGAAGGACGGTGGTTGGAGCGACAGTGGCGTTGTTCATGTGCTGAAGCTGACAGATTGCATCATAGGGCTAGTTTATGAGCCTATGCTGTGGCTGTGCGGGCAGCAACAAATGAGTTTTTTGCTACCCTCCTAGCATCCGCAAAATCTTGTCCAGCAGAGCTTTACGGGTGGTGCAGGGAATGTCAGTCTGACCTCCCTCCGCCTGGAAGTGGAGTCATCTAGTGCTCACTGTGACATGTTTGTGGATTATTTTGTGGATAAAATTGCTCGTATTCACGACTTTGACGTCACACTTATTACATTGGGGAAACCAGAGGTTATGGAAGCCCCGCCTTGTCCGATTTTGTGGAATCAATTTCAGTGGGTGATGCCCGCCAATGCAGGGGATGTTCTTGGGGCTGTCAGGGCCACCTCTTGTGAATTAGACCTGTGCCTGTCCTGGTTGGTTAAGGCCTGCTGGGAGACGTTGGTGACATTGCTGGCTGGGGTGGTCAATGCCTCCCTTTGGGAGGGCAGAGTTCTGGGCTGTCTTAAAGAGGCAGTGGTGTGGCCTCTGCTCAAGAAACCATTGCTTGATGTTAACTCCCTTGCCAGCTATTGGCCTGTCTCTAACCTCCCCTTTTTAGGGGAGGTTAATGAATGGGTCGTGGTTCGGCAGCTACAGGAGCATCTGAACCGTGTTGGTTTTCTTGATCCTTCACAGTCTGGTTTTCGTCTGGGTTATGGCACTGAGACTGCGTTTGTGGCATTAGTTGATGAAACACATGCTGAAATCACACAGTGGTACTGAATACAAGGCATCAACTTGTTTGTTGATAGGAGCACTGAAGAAGGCAGGGTCGAGACTTTCTTGGCTTGGTCAAATATTCCATCTGACATGAGCAGCATAAGGACAGTGACTCTGTTGTCCAGAATTCCATATTTGGGTCCCATAGCAGATCGCTCCACTACCTTCCTATGGACCTTAGGCATTGCAATTACAAATATGAATGGCATATTGTGGAAGCACTTAATGTTCTCAGTAGGAGGAAAAAATGTCATATCTGAGACAAAATTGCTTGATGGCGGTGCCAACATGTTGTTAGTGTTTAGGGACTCAGAGGCTGATGCCAAGGATTCTTTTGACTAGCTTGATGCGTAGATAGATTGCAATTTTGTTGCCCCATGGGTGGGAAATTAAGACTGTAGGCTCTGCCATTGTGAAGACTCAGATATTTCCTATATCTGCAAGGCAGGGATGAGGATCGTGGATGCTGCTGGCACTTCTGGCACTCCCTCTTCTGTCTAGGGTTGTAGTGGAGCTGGTGTTGATGATGGTGCCTGTTGTGTCAAGGCTCTTGGTGAATTTGGCTCATTCTGTGTCATGACTGTGGTGCTGCTTGTGGGCGAATCTGCAGGAATTGCAGCGGAAAGGAGTATCACATCTGGGATGGACAGCAGTTGCATCAGTTTTGAGATCAGGGGAAAGGGACCCATTTGTTCCAGCTACAGGAATGAGATTCTCAGTTTCAATAAGGGCTATGATGCTGGTAATGGGGAAGCTGTGTCTGTGTCTGCTATTCTGTGACCTACTCTGGTACTGACAATGTGATCTCCTGTCCCAGTGCCAAAAAGGCAATCTGCTCCAGTGGTGACAGTATGGAAAGTGACTCTGGTGGCAGTATTAGGTTGATCAGTTGCAGTGTCTGGTAGCTCAGGGATCTACTCCACTGGCTGCTGCATATCTGGAGTGTGGAGTCTCTGAAATGGTCCGTGTGGCTCCCCTGGAAGTGATCATGGGGAGGGAAGAACAGGGACTCCAGGTCAGATTCCAGTTTCACCTCCTTGCTCAGAGACTTTCATGTTTTACCTTTACATGGATAAGAGGATGGAGTTGGAGATGATGGTATAAAGGGGCATTTCTGTTCCTCTCCCTCTTGTGCTCTCTTCCTGTCCATCTTTCCCTTTTTGTGGCTGGGAAGATTTGACTCCCAATTGGAGGACTTGTGTTTCTTCTGAATCTCTGGCGCTGCAATTGGCACTGGTGCCGAGTCTCCTCTGATGGAGATGTGCTTGGGCACTTGTGTCAGTTTTGAATAGCTCTCCGAAGTTGTGCAGGCCATGCAAGAGGTCTTTTCTTCCGCCGGTGTTGGACAAACATGCTCCAAAAGCTTCCTCTCCCACTTCCAGGTGGTGCTCTTGGAGTGGGGGCAGCACAAGCCTCACGGTCTGATTTATTTATTATAATTTATTTATTATAAATATTTTTACCCTGCCCCTCTCACTTGAAGGGAACTCGGGGTGGATTACAAAAAAGGAATAAAACAACAACTGTATAAAATATAAAAATACAAAACCGTAAAACAAAGCATAAACATTCATAATGATCCATACAAAACCCCCACCTAACCCATCCTACCCTTGCCCCCTCCCCCCCCCCTCGCTCCAAATGTCTGATGGAAGAGTCAGGTCTTACAGCTTTGTTGGAAGGCAAGGAGATTTGAGCTGAAGCGGATCTTCACCGGGAAGGCATTCCAAAGCGATGGTGCGGCAGCTGGGAATTGCAATAGTCCAGTCTCGAGGTGACAAATGCATGGATAATGGTGGTGAGGTCTGAGTCTGAGACACATGGGTGGAGTCTTCTCACCATATGTAATTGACAAAAAAAAAACTGGCCACAGCCAACACCTGGGAATCCAAGTGCAGCTGTGAGTCCAGGACCCCTCCTAGGCTCCACACAGATGGAACCAATGGAGGGCGAACACCCCTAATAATAGTATTCCCCTCCCCCAGATCACCGACCCCACCTACCAACATCACCTCCGTCTTATTGGGATTGAGTTTCAATTGGCTCAACCTTATACAGTCCCACACAGTGGCCAAACACTGGAACAACGAGGAGACAGCTGGGTCTGGGTCGGATGAAAAAGATAAATACAGCTGGGGGTCATCTGCATATTGATGAAAACAAACTCCCCAGCTGCGTATGACCTCCCCGAGCAGCTTCATATACACGTTGAACAGGAGACGGGAAAGAATAGAACCCTGTGGGACCCCACACAACAGAGCCCCAGGGGATGAAGTATAGTCCCCTAGAACCACCTGCTGTGATCTACTGGCAAGGTAAGAATGGAACCATCGTAGAACAGTTCCATCCACCCTGGCTAGGTCCCGCAGGCAGGTCTCCAACAACTTGTGATTCATGACATTAAAAGCCGCTGATAGATCCAGTAGAACTAGTAGAGTCATATGGCTGTAGGGTCACATGGCCCCTATTTAGGGTGTTAACAGACAAGACAGTAGCCCACAATATCCTACATCAGATGGGTAGCCACTTGCCCGTCTATTGGGTGGCCTCCAGATGTTCGCCTGCACTCTCCACCCTGTAGCCTCCACTCTTGGTGATGTCCTGGAGAATATGGAGCCCACCACGTGGCGCATGCGGGCTAAGGCGGCTGAATATGTGTCCATGTGGCTGTCACCTGTCTGTTGGGGTATGTGCAGCCTTTTCATGCATACAGATTTGCCAGGCCCATAGAGTTCCAGGCAGAGCACCAAGAGCGGTTTGGGGAGTGAGCTAGCTCTTGCTAGCACAGGAGCTGTGCTTGTTTGCTTTCATTTTTTAGAGCGCTCCAAAAAGCAAAAATAATAAGAAAAAAAATGACGAAAACCACAGTGGGAGCGGCTTCCTGTACCGAGATGTTGCCATAGCTGTGCATCAGGGGAAGGTTGGGGGAGGGGAGGGAAGCAGAACGCAGCACCTGCTCGTCTGTCCTGTTCATTGCATGGAACCCGCAAGTGGCGGCTGTACACAGGCTCCGCAGAGCAACCCTACAGGCCGATCTCTCATTTGTTTTTACCCTCAGGGTAAACTCAAACGTAACTCTGTTAGACCCTGATGTCTGCAGGACCCCAGAAGCTGTATAAACAGCCCCAGATGATCCCTGGATCACTGTTGCATGTGAGTGAGGCACTGAGTTCCAGCGCCACGTTAAACTCTGATCTGCCATTTACATCTGATGTATTGGGGGGCATAGCTCAAGTAGTAAGAGCGCATGCTTTGCATGTATAAGGTCCCACGTTCAATCCCCAGTATCTCCACTTCAGGATCCCTGGTAGCACGCCTGGGGGAAGCCCCTGCTGGGGGTTTGGAGGGGTCACAGGTGGCACACCAGGATGGCCTCTGCCAGAGACCCTAGAAGAGCTGGATTTGGACCCGAATTTGGAAAAAAACCCTGCTGCCGTGTCAGATTGTGACAATAATGGGCTAAGATGGACCATTGGTCTGACTTAGTTTAGTATTCATCAGATCTGAGTTTAAAGTAGGGCTGGAACTCTGAGTGTCTCACCCACACAACAGTGATTCGGGGATCATCTGGGGCTGATTAACTACAGCTTCAGCTAGCAGAGTTAAGTGTGAGTTCACCCTTAGAGGGAACCCACCTCCCACAGGCATGCCAGGCACTTGTCATGCTGGTTGGTAACACAGAATAATTGTTGGCAACACGGGTATTTCTTGAAGCTGTTCCTACTTGCTTCAAGATGCAGTGCCATCTAGGAAGAGCTTGCTCAGTAGAGAGGCAAGACTGGGGAGGCAGAAAGGAAAATTGGGTTCTTACCTTCTGAATTTTCCTTCTGCGGGGATCCTCTTGGCAGGTCAGTCTGTACAGTAGAGTAGATCCCACCATCATCCAGCAGGAGGCAGACAAACTAAACTTTGAGGAGCCTATCTGGGGAGATCTAGCCTTGACATACCTCACCATATGAGGCTGCATTCTTAAAGGCCTGAGAGGTCGCCGCTCCTCTGACTGAGTGGGCAAACACCCCCGAGGGTGGACGTTTGCCCTCTGCTTTTTAGGCCTCTACAATGCACCACATAATCCACTTTGCAGTGAGTGCTTTAGACGCCCTTTTGCCTCTTCTCTGGGGGTTGTAAGCTACAAATAGAGAAGACAATTTCCTAAAACCTTTTGTTCTGTCCAAATAAATTTTTAGCACCCTACTAACATCTAGAGTATGCCATTGTTTTGCCAATGAATGTGAGGGATTAGGGCAAAAGTACTTCCTGCTCCCTATGAAACCTCGTGTTCACCTTTGGAGTGAATGCCGGGTCTAATCTGAGGATGACAGACTCTTCCTTGAAGATACAGAAATTTGGTTCTATCTATAAGGCCTCCAGCTCTGATACTCTCCTGGCCGAAGTTATTCCTACCAGGAAGGCCACTTTCAACGAAAGGTAGTACAGAGATGTGTCTGTAAGAGGCTCAAAGGGAACCTTTGTCAAAGCTTTGAGTAGAATTGTTAGGCTCCAGGTTGGGAATCGGTGGATTACCGGTGGAACTAGAATTCTAGCGGCTCTTAAGAATCTTCTGATGTGGGGATGTTTAGCTGCCTTGTTTTCCCTCACTGTATCTAGCACACTGCCAATTGCTGCTAATTGTCTCTGAAGGGCGTTCGGTTTTGACCCCTTGTCCAACCCCTCCTGTAGGAATTCTAAGATCTCCCTAACGGAGGCCCTGACTGGGTCAACTGTTTTAGTTTCGCACCCACCTCGCAAAGGTGGCCCAAGTACCTTGGTAAATACTCCTAGTTGCTGGACGTCTAGACTGGAGAATGGTATTCAGTACTTTGTTGGAATATCCCCGCTTTTTTAGTTCTCTCCACTCAATCTCCACGCCGTTAGTTTGAGAGAGTCGGGGTTGTTATGAAACACTAGTCCCTGTGATGATCAGGCCTGCTCAGTAACCTGACTGGGGCTTCCAGGCTGAGGCTGTGCAAGTCTGCGAACCATGGCCTTCGGGGCCAAAAAGGTGCGATCATGATGACTGATGCTCGTTCCACTCTGATCTTTGTCAGCAGCCTCTGAATGAGTGGCAGAGGCGGAAACGCATATAGTAGTGCCCAGGGCCACGGGCTGTTCAGAGCATCGAACCCTATGGCTTCTGGGTATGGGTACCTGGAGAAGAATGTTGTGCCTTTGTGTTGGTCACCGACATGAATAGGTCTACTGCCAGTTTCCCCCATCTCTGTGTGATGTCCTGGAAGACTGCGTCGTGCAGCGATCACTCCGCTTGGTCCAGCACCCTCCTGCTGAGGCAATCGGCCTGGGTGTTCTCTATCCCTCTGATGTGGATAGCTCGTATGGATTGGAGATTGCTCTCTGCCCAAATGATGAGAGTCGTCGCCATCCGGTGTAGCGCTTCTGACCTGGAGCCTCCCTGATGGTTTACGTAGGCTTTTGCCACAGTATTGTCTGTGTAAGCCATCACGTTTTTTTCTTTGGAGTGCCAGGGCAAGTCCTTGTAGAGCGAGATATATGGCCCTGAGCTCCAACCAACTGATGTGGTGTTTGAGTTCCCACGGTTTCCATTGCCCTTGAGCTGTAAGCGACTGGGAGTGTGCCCCACAACCCAGTAGGCTTGCGTCGGTTGTCAGGGTTGTCCTTACTGGTTCTGTGATTGGTACTGCCGCCAGGAATCTGGCTGGTTGATTCCACCACTGGAATGATTTCTTGACCAAGTCCGGAACCCGGATCCATGGGTTCCCTCCCTGTGTCAGCGTGTCTTGCCAGGGACACAGAAAACACTGGAGAGTCCTGGAGTGGAACCGGGCCCATTGCACTATCTCCAGGCAGGAGGTCATGGCCCCCAGCAACTTTGCCAAGGTTTTGAGGTGTGTCTTTCTCGCTGATGTTACTTGCTGTATTAGCGAGCGGAGGTGTTGCACCCTGTGACTTGCCAGAAAGTTTGTTTTCTTTGGTGTTAAATACCACTCCCAAGTGCTCCAGCACCTGTGCTGGTTCGAGATGACTTTTCTTGAAATTGATTATGAACCCGTACTCTTGGAGGTACTCTATTGTCCTGCGAGTGTCCTCTCGTGCCTGATCCGGAGACGATGATCTGATGAGTACGTCGTTGAGATACGGGTGAAGTTTTATGCCCTGTGTCCTCAGGTTTGTGACTAACGTGATCAGCACCTAGGTGAAGGTTCTGGGAGACATTTCCAGACCGAACGGAAGAGCTGCATATTGCCAGTGTCCCTGGTCGCAATAGAATCTGAGCCATTGCCTGTGTGCCGCCATCACTGGTATATGGAGGTACGCCTCCTTTAAGTCTATCGATGTTAGCCACTCGTCCTTCAAGATTGCCAGTCGGATGGACTGCAGCGTCTCCATTTTGAACCGCTGGACCTTGACAACTCGGTTCAATGACTTGAGGTCCAGGATGGCCCTCCATTCTCCTGACTTCTTTGGTACCAGGAATAACACGGAGTACAGGCCCCTGCCCTGCTCTTGGATGGGCACTGGTTCTATGGCGCTGATTTCGTATAGTCTGGTTATTTCTGCGTTCATCGCGTTGCGTTTTGTTAGGTCTTTTGACACCTGTGAGACACTGAAGTAGTGTTGGGGTGATTCGAGGAATTCTATAGTATATCCTCTTCTGATGGTGTGTATCACCCATGTGTCTGTGGTTGCTTCCTGCCATTTTGACAAGAATGACTGAAGCCTGCCCCCTAGTCGCGTCTGGGCAGACCAGTCTCCGTCCTTCAAGTCATGCTTCTGTTTTGGGAGGGGATGTTCCCTGTCTCTGCTTTGCCTTACCATCGTAGTTCTTGTTCTTTTGCCATCTTGGCTTGTAGGACTGCTGGTTCCCTCTGTGGGGAAAGAAGGGTCTTCTGGATGCTGCTGGATTATATGAAGCCGAGGAGGGACGAAAATTGCATCCCTGCCCCCCCACCGACTGTAAAGTGTAGTTTTTTGTCTTGTCAGATGCATTTGCCAATACCTTATCTAGGCAGATTCCGAATAATTTCCTTCCCTGGTAGGGGGCACCAATGAGTGTGTTTTTGGACGTGTTGTCCCCCTTTCAGGATCTCAGCCACAGTCTGTGGCGAGCTGCCACATTCGAGGCAGCTGCCTTCGATGCCCAGCGCAAAATGTCAGTTGAGGAGTCCGCCATGAAGGCGTATGTTAGTTGGATTCGGGTTGAGAGGACCCTCGTCATTTTTGGAGATACTCGTGGATCACCTGCTCTTCTGATCCATGACATCAGGGCCCTCGAGAAGTACAAGGTCATTGTGGCCATCTTTATTATGGTCACTATCTCGTCAAAATTTCTCTGGAGGTTGGTTTCAATCCCCCTATCAGTCGGATCTCAGGGGAAGCATTCGCCCTCTGTGGGGAAGATCGCTTTCCTGGCCAGCGCCGCTGTCGCTGCATCGACCTTTGGGGTCACTAGGAGCATGCTCTTGGTCTTGGACAGGGAATATAGGCTCAGCTGGGCTTTGGACAGTCTGGATGCTGTATTGGGTTGTCTCCATTCTCTCTTTATGATTCTCTCATATGCCTTATTGAGAACCATGCCCCTGTCTCTCTCCCTGGCTCTTGGAAGGCATTCCTTCTCCTCATCCTCATATGCTGAGGAGGCCTCCTTTTCCTTCTGGTGCAGGGCCTTGACAACTAGGTCATATATTTTCCCCCTATATTTATGTGGGAATTGTCTATCTGGATCTGAGGAGAGCTCCAGTTCTTGTTCCTTCGGATCTTCCTCCATCGAGTGGCCCCCTTCGCTGTCTACGTCAGAAGTTTGCTCCTCTAGTTCCCCCTCCTCCTCACTGGGTTCCTCCCTTAAGTCTTTTCCCCTTACTTCCCTTTTTTCTTGGGGCAGTCTCCCACTCTGAGGACCCTTCCGATGCGATGTCCTCTCCCGATGCTGAGACTTCTGGGGAGTCCAGCTGCCTTGCAGCCCCCCGGGTTTTCCTGGGCTGTTTACCCTTTCCAGTCCCCTTAGATTTCCTCTTAAACTCTTTGGCTTCCCTGTCTGGAGAAGGGGATCTCTTCCTCTTTAGTTCTTTTAAGATCTGGAGTAGGACCTCCATGTGCGGGTCCTGATCTTGCTGGGGTTGTGGGGGGGACTCATGGTTCTGGTTGCTGCTCCTTGATCGGAGGCCGCTGCTGCTGTCGCGGCTCTCCGTGTGGTGGCCATCTCGCTGGTTTCCCGCCGGCGTGTCGAGCTGTGAGGGACGGAAGGGGGAGGGGAGTAGGCTCAACTGTGCTGGACTGCAGGAGGAGGGAACCCTGCTGGGGGGATGGATGAGGAAAAGACGAAGGGAGGGGGGGGCAAAACCCGAGCGGGCTGATGCCTTGCTGGGTAATCTGCAGCTCCGATCTGCCCAGTTTACACCCCTCCGAGTGGGAGAAGCCTGGCTTTGAGGAGGCCCCGCTCACTGCTGCCGCTCCGCTGTGATTTAGCTGAGCAGAGAGGGGGCTATGGTGATTCCGGGCTCTGCCACGGGTTTTTTGGAGCCGTCAATCTGCTAGCTGCTCATGGATCCTAGTGCCCGTCTCTCTTTTCTTTCCCCGTGGCCAGGTTTCTTAGGCGCTCTGCCAGGGGGCCACCACTGTTTCCCGCCTTTCCGCCCCCTGCGCCTATGGGGAAGGGGGGGGCAAAATTCCGAGAGCGGAGTCCTGGGGAGGGCTCCTGACCGTCTCTCGGCCCCCCTGCGCCTATGGGGAAGGGGGGGTCCGGCAGAACTCCTGACCCGTCAAAAAGGGGAGTCCTGGAGAGGGCTCCTGCCCATCCTTCGGCCCCCCCGCGCCTATGGGGAAGGGGTAGTCCGACCCAGCTCCTAACCCCTTTGAGAGGGGGGTAAACAGGGAGGAGAATTACTCTCCCCCTGGCACCTGGAGTTCCTGAGTTCCAAAAAGATTTTCCTGCCGCCTCTTTCTCAGAGGCAGCATGCCTGTTTCCCAGCTGCTTCAAGGCAGACAAAACACTGGGGAGCAGAGGCTAGATCCCTCCAGATAGGCTCCTCAAAGTTTAGTTTGTTTGCCTCCTGCTGGATGATGGCAGGATCTACCCTACTGTACAGACTGGACGGCCAGGAGGATCCCCGAGAGAACGTATTATACTTACTATATACACTAAAACTAGTTCGCTCCTATCTTTCCTTTCAGGAGCCAAGGCAAGAACTGAAAAGAAGATTCCTCTGTATGCAGCAAGAAGGAACTGAGGCAGGAAGGCACTCTGCCTTCACTGCTGAGATGAAATGCTGCACCTGTGCATCTTCCCAAGAATGAGCATGCACAGAGCCACTAGAAGAATACCATAGTATTTATAAATATAAATATTATATAAATATTATATTCGTTAGCAGCTGTCCCCCCTGACCCCAAGTACAGAAGCAAAAACCAAATTAACAAAAAAAGGATGTGCTCACTTCAGTCTCTGTATTTCCTTGAAAAGGGTATTTTCTCCTACTCTATTCTTATCTCGTGGTTTGTGCCAACATTTGCAAGTTTCCTCCTCAACTACATTTTACTGACACTATTTATTTATATATTTATTTTTATATAAAATTTGTATCCCACCCCTCCTGCCCACAGGGCAGCCCGGGGCGGCAAACAACAACTATAAAAAAAATAAAACAATAAAACATTTAAAACAATTTAAAATTCCATATTATGCAGGGAAAAACAAAACAAAGACAAAGCACTCCCACCCCCCCACCAAACCCCTACCCCTCGCCAAAGGTCTGTCGGAACAGCCAGGTCTTACATAATCGTTGCACTAACTTGCCACATAATGACTGAATCTTTAATTCTCTAGAGAAAATTGTATTACTTATAGTTTTATTTTTCACACCCCACTGGTGACTTTTTTGGAGGCTGGTACTAAATTTACATGCTGTTGTCATTTTCCATCAATCTAAGGCCCTTTTTACATGGGTGGCACCCACGCATGAATGCCCAGAAGCCCGTGTACACGCTGTGGTGTGTGTGTGTGTGTGTGTGTGTGCATGTATGTTCCGCAGGAGTGCACATGCACACACACACACCCACCTCCACCCATCACCCATGCAAGGAGCAATCAACGAAAACGGCGGTTGCACCAAGCATGGGTGATAGGTGGAGATAGGTGGAGGTTGGGGTGCGCTTGCCTGTACCTTCCCCCCCCACTGCACCGCCATGCACACCAACCCCCTCGCCCACGCAGCCCGTGTAAAAAGGGTCTAATCTTTCATTTCTTATTTTGCATTTGAGTATTGTCCTCACAAATGTCAATTTCCTCACTATGCACTGTCTTTTCTCTTTATGGGTCAGTTTTACACTTTTATTGTATGGTATGCGTAGCTATTGTTAATATTTATGCAATATTAGCAATATTCTATTATTTTCCCAAGAAAAAGTAAGTGAGGATTTTTTTCCCCCTAACACAAACAAGTAAAAAAAATAGTTACTAAAACTAATAATTTTATTAAAGAAAGCACAGAAACATCTCAGCAACATGCACTAAAAAGAACCACACACACACAAAAAACACATCAAAGCCAACTATTTGGGATGCATTTTCAGTTTGCCTCATGTTATGAATGATGTTACTGCAAGATTTTCAGGCACCAATATGTTTTGAGACATAGGGTAAGGTTTCTTGGCTCAATGGAAGTTCAAAATCTTTTTGATGGAATCTGTTGCCAAGGGACGTTGTCAAGGCCAGGAGTATAGCTGGGTTTAAAAAAGGACAAGTTCTTGCAGAGTAGGTCCATTAATAGCTATTAACCAAGTAGCTTATGGGATGAACTTCTTGCTGTTGGGAGCGGGGAGTGAACAACAGGGAATGGATTGCCCATTGTGACTGTTGGTTCTTCTTCCATGCGATTGATATTGGCAATGGCCACTGTCAGAAGACAGGATGCTGGGCTTTATGGACCATTGGTCTGACTCAGTATGAAATTACTTATGTTCTTATTTCAACGTACAGTTAAAAGATGTGGGTTGGAAAATTTTCTGGAAAATTATCATGGATTATTTTTTTAGAAATTTTTCTGCCTTTGTATATTTTTATGTTGATTGACAGGCAAAATTGCTACTGAAAATCACATTTTATATTATCAACAGGTTTTACTCATAATGGTATATTTTGATTAGTAATTTCTGCCCCCCACCCCAGCTTTTGAAACCCTGCCTCGCCCCAAGAACCTGTTCCCTCTCTGGCCACAAACACTTTCTCTTCTCGGTCCTGTCAACCTACCCTCTCTTTCTTAATATGGAGATTTCCATAAGCTCCCATTCTCTCTCCTTTCTTTATGCTTTGACTCTTAGCCAGTGTTGCTATGATTTACTTATTTAGTTTGTTACCCTATTCTATAGCCCCTACGGCTCAGGGCAGCTCACATCATAAAAAAATAAAATGCGTAATAAAACCCATTAAAAAATCTAGTTTCAGTCCCCTCCCCCTGCCGATCTATCCCTACCCATTAAATGCCTGGCTGAATGCCTCTGGAAGACAAGCAAACTAGGGCTCAGCTGAACCTCCAAGAATGCCTCTCTACGCACCTGCTTTCTTGCAAGTTCCATTATTGGCCACGGTCATACATCCCGGACATACAGAGAGCCGTTCTCAGTGGCTGCTCCACAACTTTGGAACTTCCTTTCCCTAGAGGTTTACCTAAGTCCTAGTTTGATCATTTACCGGAGGCAGTGCAAGGCCTATTTTTTGGGACAAGCATTTAATTGGCAGGGGTAGATTAGAGGGAGGGGGTTAATTTTTTTTTAATGGGTTTTACTGTGTATTTTTATATTTTTATGATGTGAGCTGCCCTGAGCCCTAGAGGATAGGGTGTGTGTATAAAAATCTAAATAAAAATCTAAATAAACAAACAAACAAATAAATAAATAAATAAATAAATAAGAAAGCAGTCTTTAAGATATGTAGGCCCCAAGACATTTAAGACTTTATAGGTCAAAACCAGCACCTTGAATTGTGCCCAGAACGTTACTGGCAGCCAGTGCAGACTCTGAAGCACCAGTGTTATATGCTTCCAGTGACCCACCCCCATCAAAGGCAGGCTGCCATATTCTGCACAAGTTGCAGCTCTTGAACAGTCTTCAAGGGCAGCCCTACATAGAGCACATTACAGTAGTCTAGCCTCGACATAATGAAGGCATATATGACGGTAGTCCGATCCCTATCTGAGAGAAAGGGATGCTGCCTACTCACCAGATACAATTGGTGAAAGGCACTCCTGGCCACTGCTGCAGCCTGATATTCCAGATGCAGCTCAGGATCCAGGAGCACCCCAGGACTATGAAGTAACAAAGGGAGGCTGTGCCCCATCAATGATGGATGGCTCAATCCCGCCCCCACACCCCCAGGTCACAGGGCCAGCCAACCAACATCACTTCTGTCTTGTCTGGATTCAGTTTTAGTTGGCTCACCTGGATTCAGTCCCCAGTGGCAGCCAGCCACTGAATAAGCACTGAGACTGCAGGACCTGGGTCAAATAGATTTGGGTGTCATCTGCATATTGAGATGGCAGTGCACCCCAAATCTGTGCATGATCTCACCCAGTGACCTTAGATACAATTGAGCAGGAGGAAGACAGGGTGGGACCTCACAGGAAAGGGGGCGGAAGGATGACGAACAACTGCCCATCATCACCTGCTGGAAACTCCCCTACAGGAATGAGCAGAACTGCTCAAGAGCCATCCTGTGGACCCCTGCCAGGTTCCACAATCATGTCATCAACTTCTCCTGATCAACTGTATTAAGGCTGCCAAAAGGTCTAACAGGATCAGCCTTGAGTAACAGAAAGATGATATACATAATAATGAATAGAAACATTATGGAAATAATAATGAACCACACCAAACTTTCTGTTTTCTTACAAAAAATATCCGGCAAGATTAGAATTTGAAATAATGAACCTGGAAAGTTTTCTGGAAAATATTTCCCCAGAAAATTAACAGATTAAAGAACAACTTGTTGATGGCTAAAATTTTATCTATTGTACTTCAAGAAACTAGTTTTTTGATTAATGGTTTCTAGAGTTTAGCAATCTGCTGAAATCCAATAATCTATCACTAAGAAATAAAGCTAAGGTTGTGGTTGATATCAAATACACCAAAATACAGTAACCAAATTTTGGATCTCCTAAAGATGGAAAGCAACAATCGTGAACATTTGAAGGGTTGTAAGGTGTGTTTTCACACCCTCCCAAATATAAACAAATTATATTCTTAGTTGCAGGTTATGAAAAGAAAAAAAAAAGGGTCAGCCTAAGTAGGCGATGATGCCAGTTCAATTACTGTGGCATCTGACTCGCAGGTTTGTGCCAAGACCACAAAATAAATGAGATAGGTTATTCCACAATACAAAAATCCAGACCAGACCAAAGGTCTTTAAAAATAAATTAATCATTAGCACTACTAGAATTGACAAGCTTCCAAATCTAAACATGTTGGACACCACATATGAATTACCATCTATATTGGATTGATTATTATCTTAATATATATTTTCTGGCCTGTTATAATTCCCATATGATGAATTTTTCAGACTTGTAATTATTTATATGATGTGATATATATATTAAAACATTTTGGTATCGTCTGACTTTTCTTTGTTTCTTCTTTACTTACCTGCCATCTTATTTTTGAAATATATTAATCTAATTGTCTCCAATCCTAAAAGGTTTAGCGATCCTTCTGTGTTCAAGGGTCGTACCTGAAACAGTTTGAATAAACATTTAATAATAATTCAGATATGTATAGCACATTTCAATCTACATGACCCCAAAGATCTTTACAAGCTATATATAATCAGCACTAGTGAGGTACTGTTGTCGTGGAACTGGAGTATTCTAGTTAACTGGTGCAGAGCTGAAGTAGAAGAAATTTGAGCTAAGGCACAAGGGAAAAATTTTGTAAGGAACATGGGGTCAGACAGAATCTCAGGTTTTAGGTTCTGAATGCGCAGTGGACATGCAGTAAACTGTCTGAAACTCCATGCTTAACTCTGAAAGATGGAGGACTAAAGTGAGATTTTTTTGCTTTCTTTTGCACTCCAAAATGTAATTCTTCTTTAGTGGTATTTTTCCCCTGTTGCAGAACTAGTTGCAAACAACATCCTTTTTCAGAAAAGGGGTATGTGCCACTAGAAGGCTTGGACTTTTTTTTACTAAAAAAGTAAAGGCCAATGCAGATTATTAAATACATCCAAGGTTTAAAACAAGTGGGTTCTAATGTTCTAAAATTGAAGGGACTTGGTAATATCTTTCTCATCTTTTATTTTATGGTGATAAGACAGGCAGAACCAGTTGCTATGAAACCCAAGTTCTACATATTCAGAAGTTACTATTCTAATTCTAAAATCAAAAGTACCTAAACCAGACAAGCTATTGGCTTGTCACTTATCTGAAAGGAACAACTCATGGTTGTTCTGTTTTTTCTACTAGGCATTCCTTCTTGTGTTCCATTATATCCAGTGAACAATCTTAATCATGTCCATCTACAGTCAATTTTTTATGCATGTTTGCTTATGGTAATTAAATTCTGAGCTAGGCCCAGTATCAACTGCTAGTTACCTTTTTGAGGGGAATAGTCTGAATCCATTCCATGGAGTTCACATCAAATATATCAACTGCATTTTCACTGTACACTGAGAGGTATGGTGCATTGTAACCTGAGAGAGAGTACAAACAAAAGGCCTAGGTATTAAACATACTGAAAAATGTGCTTTGACAACAGAAGCTTCAAACAGAATTCTGCACGGCAAGCAGTAGCTTCTCCATAGTTAAGGATGCCTGCACTTCTATTACAAAAGTACTTTTAGCAGCCCTGTAATTTAGGTGTGGAAAAATCTGTTTTGGCTGAAAACTGCTAGACTTCATATGAAACCAAAGAACAGTACATTTTCTCAACACTCTGCTGAAATAGAACATTTTTTAGGGGGGTGGTGGTGTCACAAGTAATTGAAATTATTCCACTTTGAAATACTGACTTGTCTAATGAGGCTTGCAACTGGGTACCCGGCAATTTGAACACCCCACCGAATCTGGGGTTCCTGACTCATTCCGGTTACTTTCGGGCACCATTTGTTACCTGAACACAATCCAACGGGTTACCCAGGCTGACTCATCTCACCACCAGGCCACTGCTCCTCCGGTCTAGACGCTGCTCACTGCTCCTCCCTGACCTCCGTGCTGCTCAGCTGAGTTGGGGACTTCCCTGCTTGGCTTTTCTGAGCGAGGGGAAGGGAGAAGCGAGGAGGCCTCTTCGCACCTGCGTACACCTCCCCAATGGGTCCCCCATTCCTAGGAGAACCCCAAATGAGGGTGTGCACAGGACCCATGCACACTCCTGATATAGGTTCCTCTCAGAATGGGGGACCCATTGGAGGGGTGCATGCAGGTGGGAAGAAGCCTCCTTACTCCCCCACCCCCATGCTCAGAAAAATCAGAGAGGGAAAGTCCACAGTACAGCTGAGCAGTGTGCGGGCTGGAGAGGAGCAGGGACCAGGACTGGAGGAACAGCAGTCCAGTGGTGAGGTCAGTCAGCCTAGGAAACTGCTAGTGTCTGGATGCCCCAGGGTGCCCTGCATTTTCGGGCACCAGGCACCAGATGGGGGGCCAGGTACACACTGGGGGTGCTCGAAAATGTGGCTATTACCTGTGGGTAGCAAATGTGCTACCTGCTGCAGCTCTAGTCTCCCACTATATCCCAGAATATTCATTTTCTGCTTCTCGCTTTTTGAGCTTTATAAATGAAAGGATGTGATAGGAAAGTCACTTACTGATTCTTACTTGATTTTGAAGTCAAGCTACTGAATTATGAACTAATGAATCAGCAGCTGGAAACCAGGGCATTTTCACAGAAATAACCATCAAATGGTCTTTGATTTAATTTTTCCCCATTTTCACGATTTTCACAAAATTCCGTGCTGGTGATCATATCAAATAGGAGACTACAGCCTGTGTTCTTCCATGGATTAGAGACAGCGTGCAGAAGTAATGCAAGTTTTCTGTGGAGTGTTTCTCTAATGTACCCCAGCTTTGTTCTGGTGTAATGGTGTGACTATCTCTAACGGCTGAGTGGGAATCTTAGTACATTCATAGCGTACACCAAGGCATTTTGTAGACTGAAATCAAAGATGTCATTCTATGCTAATTGTGATGGTGGTTTCTGTGACTGGAAGCATATTCATTAGGAAGTAGAATCAGAACATCAACTCACTTTCCACAAGGAACCAAAAAGCATGGGGAGATACTAATTATCAACCTGGGTGGTCTTTGAACCAGTGGCCTAGAAGTGACTGTTTCAAAATGCATGAGTATGCTCTCTTCTTAACAGTTGTTATTAAAAAAAATAATTTACTTGGCTGAAAGTAGCAAAATCTACTATCAAATAAATGCTACATTTATTAAATAGTTGATGTTATGATTCCTATATGTGTCTAACTTTAAAATAGATTCAGTCAGCTCTTCAGAGAACTAATGAGACCATGTTCTTTTTATTATGGCTTTTGCAATCTGGAAAATAGTGGCAGCAATCCTATTGCCCACGGATTCCTGCGTGCAAGGCGCATGTGCACATGCGCATAGCACAATGTGCCAGCAATGTGGATGCACGTGGGTTTTGTATGACTGCACGTGCAGCTCCACGTAGGATCCACAGACCATGAGACTGGGGCCAATGTCTTTTCAGAAAGTGCAGTAACTGCTTAACAGAGAACTTGGAATAAAAATCCTGGCATGTTTCAATACAGAAAAGGATGATTTTGAAAATAACTCCTAGGAAATGAACTATTAATGTTACCTGTTGTCAGATTGTTTTGGGGGCAAGGGAGAATAATGAGAAAGAGAATGAGGGAGAAAAGACACCAATAATATTAGAAACAGGCATAACAGTCTACTCTGTGAATTCAGATATAGATGTAGACTAACAATGGATAATTTTAGATGTTACGTGACCACGGTCAACCACAGTGAAACCCCTGTGGTGACCAAAAGTCCCGTAACGTCTAAAGGATTCCCGCCAGAGGTTCACCACAGTGAACCTCCAGCAGGAATCTTTTTGACCACGATTCTGGACCTCCGGCTGCCCGGAGATCCAGAATCATGGTTAGCTGGACCACGGTCCGGAATCAGCCAGAAGTAACGTCTGTTACCTTGGCCGATTCCGGATTGTGGTCCAGACCACGGGACGGGATTGGGTGCAGCGGCCGGATTGGCCACTGGCCCACCCATCTCCCGGAGGGCGGCCGGGGCTGTGCAGCCACACATTGCATTCTACAGTCCCGCCCCTTCCCCATATCCCCTGTAGGAATCAGCTGGCACGTCTGATGGACGGCCGGGCTGATTCCTGTCTGGGATCCAAAATGGATCCCAGACCGTAGTTGAGCGTGGCAGGCCGAGTGGCCCGTCACATCTAAAATTACCCATTGTCAGATTGGATGTCAAAATACAGACACCTAAATTAAAGTGGTCTGGTTTCCACTTTCCAGACATGCTGAGGACATGCAGCTCCTATGAACTTCAATGAAAGTTGGGAATTCTCAGCCACTCTAAAGATCAGGGCACTCATTTAGGAACTTTACTTTAAGTACCTGAGTTTGAAGCTCTTGAGCCTCTAATTCTTCTCTATTGGGAAAGACATCACTGAAATCAGTGGAATTATATAGGCAATGGCATACAACTAGCAGATGTACTATAAACTATGAGATTTATGCAGAAGTAACTGGGTCAGATACTATGGTCTATGTTATTCAGGTTAGATGAAATGATTACAACAGTCCTTGGCTTAAGTGAGATCGAAATCAGGATTATTTTTTTTACTTTGTTTCGTGACTCAGAGAACTGGACAGGGAATGTGGGACACTGCACATACAGTTCAAATACAGAGCAAAGATCATTTATATTTTTAAACATAAACCCACACATTACAATCCTGTGCTGAGAGACTTACAGCAAGAGGAGGGAGTTGCAGGCCACATCAATTCCTGTTGTCTAGACCTTCGACCCTGGCAGTCAACGTAAACCCCTACGCTGCTAAAACACAGCAGGTATTCTTTATTTGAGATTTCGACTGCACAGATGGCATCAGTTGGCTGCTGTGCGATAAAGGATAGTGTGTGGTCATCTGGGTGGAGCAAGCTATGTGGGTTCCCATCTCCATGCAAGGGATATTTTAAGAATCCTGACTGAAAACCCACACAAAGCCGCTCATTGAATATTGACATCCACTGGACATTTCCTAAAACTTGGATCTCTTTAATCTTTTTGTGGCGTGTCTTACTCTGATTCAGTTCGTAACAGAGGACCTGTCTTTTCATAGCCACACACAGGCAAGTAAGGGCTCCATGGCGCACCTGTCCAGACACTATGGTCTGGCAGCCTTTTGTTTCTGCCAGTTTATAGAAATCTGTCTCTCGTCCATCCAGAGCTGCCATAGGAAAAAGCCGTACATGACGGTTTCGTCCTGAGATCACTGCAATGAGCTGTTCATTTGGGATGAGCTCAATCTGATGAACTTTCTTATTATCACCAACACGAATAATTTCTACAGAAATAAAAACCCAAAGTGAGCACAACAAGCATACTGATTTTCAAAACGTTTTTTAAAAAACATTAACTTTAAGGAAAACTGTAAGACAAAATTAATTGTCATTCACTACTTCCTGATTATGGGTGAAAGCTCTCTTTAAGCTAAAATGCAAACTATTTTTGTTTGTTTTTTGTATTATAAGTATCCTTATTGCCCCCTCCTTCTGCCAAAGGACCTGAATAGTGATGTAAAATTACACTGCAGTTCATCTCTGAACTTATGGAAGGGAGGAAAATCGGTTTCTCCTTGCATGTTGATTACAACAAATACCAAATAAAATGGTTAATTTAGATGAAGTGACCAAGTAAACAAATGCTCATGGAAGAAAGTAAAGCACCCACACACTGTACTTGCTTGATTTACTGGAAGTAAGTTTTTACTTTTGTTAGCTCTGTCAGTTCTGACCAGGTGCAGAAAAAAGCAAGCTGGGTTCTGTTCTGCCTGGTGTAACAAAATAAAGGCTCATTCAGACGTGCGTTTAAATTGCACAGCCGCGGCGGCGGCATCATGCGATTTAAAGCACTGCGCACTTCCGGGTTGGTGTGAATGCACCGACAGCGCACATTTCAGCCTAACGCGAACTGTTGGAGTGAGGTTTTGAAAGCTGCTCCGAGCAGCTTTCAAAACCGCACTCCAACAGTTCGCGTTAGGCTGAATTGGTGCATTCACACCAACCCGGAAGTGCGCAGTGCTTTAAATTGCACAATGCCGCCGCCACGGCTGTGCGATTTAAACGCACGTCTGAATGAGCCCTAAGTTACATTCACAGTACAGACTCTTTATTATTTATTTTATTTATTTATTTCCATAAATTTTTACCCCGCCCCTCCTGCCATGCAGCTCGGGCGGCTTCCAAAGCATTAAAACACCATAAAATCCATAAAAATCATCATAAATATTATAAAACATTAAAACAGGACTAGATACAACATAAAAACCCAGGTAGGTGGGGGAACTAAAAACACCCCACCCTCCCTCGCAAAGGCCTGGGCGAACAGCCAGGTCTTACAATTTCGCCGGAATGTTAATAGGCTAGGGGCCAGGCGAGCTTCCTCCGGAAGGGAGTTCCAAAGCCGCGGCCCTACCACCGAGAATGCCCTCTCCATTGTGGCTCCCCGCTTAACACGGGGGACCTCCAGGAAGGCACCCCCGGCAGACCGCAGGAGCCGCTCTGGGGCGCGGAGGGTGAGGCGGTCCCTAAGGTATGTTAGTTTATTACAGTTAGTGACACAAAAGTCAGAAAGAACACAGAACAGCTTATTTGTTGCTAGGAGTAGGCAGCAGAACTGACATTTATTATAAAAATGATTATAATTTTAAACTGAGAAAATCTGGATTTAGAAAACACTGAAGGAACAAAATTTCCAGAATGATTTTTTTCTGACTACCCACATTTTAAACATTAGCTTGGTATAATTTATGTTCTCTTACCGTCTTTGGTGACATGCACAACAAATAGTCCTTCTTCATTACCCAGAGCTATTCTTTCATGATCTATATATAATATTAAAAGAAGACAAATAAACTAGTGAGGCATTTTTGTTGGAGCACACTATTTTTGATATAGGAGACAAGTCAGATAAATGTTAATAATAAGGGATCATTTTAGCAACAATGGAAAATACATAACCCTCCTCCCAAAGAATACACTTATAGCAAGAAAACAAAATTCATAATTAACGTCTCTTTATCTTGTTTTTCTTAAAGCTAAAGCTGAAAAAAAACACCATCACTGCATTTTCCTATTAGTCATATTAAAAGGAACCTCTCTATGAAATGCTAGCCATAAGAATGTTCAGAGCACTATTGTACCTGCTCTGCAGTGACAAAACACTAGATTTCAACAGTCAGTTCTCAGACTCTTTCTGTGCACTAGTATGCAAGAGATTTAGGATGATTCAGTTCTACATTAACATTAGGGGGTGGTAGTTGAAGCATCTTCTTCAGACCTGAGGAGATGAAGAGGCCCAGGGAACATATTCTACTACACTTTTGGACAACTAAAGGAGTTATATTCACCAGCTACAACGTAAACCATGTCCAACCTCTACCAGCAGGGTAGTTGTTAGGACAGGACTTTTAGGGATTTGATAGGCACACTAAGCAACTTGTGTCACTTCCCCCTATCACTATCCATATTCTCATATAATATAAACCTCTCAATAAATGTTACTTAGTGTCCAATAAAAAGGGTCACTTTGGGCTTAATTCCGATCCACTGATATCAGTGGGAATTTAACCACTGACTTGAGTGGGTTCAGATTGCACCCTTCATGGATAATTTTATTTAAAATCTGGACCAGTGATGTTTATTCCCAAGATTATTTTGTTTATGTTGAATCAGACATACCAGAGTACAAATTTTAAGCATGTTTTCTGTAGAGCCATATCATGATGGAGTGGACCTTTTCTCTCTCCTAATTCAGGCACACTCCTAGTTGTTTTATTGATTACAACAGGAATTATTCATGTACAGACTGAGTGAAAACCAAATTAGGACCACAGCTTTACTTTAACTATGTACACATAGGATTTATGAGCACTTCTCTTTTTAACATGGGAGTTTTATTCATGTTTTTGTCTCTCTACATGCTCACAACAAAAGATGCTAAAAATCATGTGGATCTATGAGAGAAAATTTTGCTGACATCCTGTTGGCAAAAGAGTTCAAATATCTCCCTCCTCGAACAATGAATTCATTTTTTTCAAATGAGGGGAAGGGGGGGGGGGATTTAAACTGAGCTCCTTTCACTTCAGTACATTTGTGTCACAGGTAGAGTTTGGCTCAAAGTGGAATTTAAATATAACCCCTGAGGGAGACTGTGGTCGAAACAAAAGCACTTTAAACTGCAGGGCTATCTTTACAAATCAGCTTAATCTGTATTTTAAAAAAAATCAAAATGCATACTGGTAACTCTCAATTTCCTCAGACAAGACACTTCTAGGAGGAGAGGAGAGGAAAGGAAAGGAAGTGCTAGCATTCTAACCGTGTCCCGTCACAGCCAGTAAAGGCTTCTTGGAAATTAGCAAATTCATACCTATGATTGATGCTGCCTGGACAGTTTTTATTAGGGGTAGGGTGCTGTCATAGGCCTCTTTCGGGACATAGACTGATCGGTCTTTGAGTTTATTCTTCTTCAGAATCCTGTGCAATTCATTCAGCACTCCTACCCACTTGCTCTTCTCATTTTCGCTGTCTGCTAGAATCAGGATTGAACACTTGTTGCTGGATGCAGAGAGCTGGGAAGCTGTAACCTGAAAAAAGAACGTAAGAATACAAAAAGTGTCATATTCGATCAGACCGATAGCCCCAAGTAGCCAAGCATCTTCAGTCTCCAAAAATGTACAGTTTTTTGCTTCAGAAAAGCATACAATATGTCACATGGTACTTACAAAAGTGACGCTGCTGCCGACATCCTGCCTGGGGGTGGGGAGGGCTTCTCCTAGCCGGGTGTGCTCCGGCTGTAGGAACAAATGTCCCTGTGGCCTGAGCCGGCCAGAGCGGGGGAGCAGGGAGCAACGTGTGGCTTCTTGGGCATGCCCCTGTGCTCCTGGCATCACCCCACCCCCCTGCCATGACAGGCAGCCATGGCTGCCTATTATAGCTGCCACCATAGCAACCCCCCATGAGCCAGGTGCAGACTGTGGGCCCACTTTGTTACGGGCCCACATTTCTGGCCCAGCTGCCACCCCGTGCAGGGTTTGTTCCGGGCCCACATCTGGCGGCACCGGAACAAACGTTCAGGCATCATGCCGGGCCAGAGCGGGCTGAACCAGGCCAGTGTCAAGTCTATTAACACCCATAATGGAGTGATCCGTTTCCTGCTATGCACTCCCAGCCCCCAGTGGTCAGAGGTCTCATCCAAAACCAATTTGACAAATGGACCTAATTTATGGACCTATCCTCTAAGAACTTATCCATTCTTTTTTAAAAAACCTAATTATGCCATTCATCTTCACAACATTCTCTGGCAATGAATTCCACCGGTTAATTGCATGTTGAGTGGAAAAAAGTATTTCCTTTTATTAGTTTTAAATCTGCACACAGCTAATTCCATAGGGTGTCAACTAGTTCTTACATTTTGAGAAAGAGTAAAAAACAGCTTTCTGCCTACTTGCTGCATGTCACTCATGATTTTGTAAATGTTTATCATAACCCCCTCAAACTCTAAGCTGATGAGCCATAAACTACTGAGACGCAATTTATACAGAAGTTGTTTCATATCTATGATTATCTTTGTTGCCCTTCTCTGCACCTTTTCCATGTCTAACATGACCTTTTTGAGATGTGCTTGTTTAAAGAAGAAATAACAGAAGAGATTTCATAAATAGTTAACAACACACATCTATAGAGATAAAAGTATTTCTTAATTAAATGCTGACTGCAAGCATGTTCAGCAGTCTTCAGTCAATTAGAACACTTTTTCAGCATCACAAATTCATTCCAAGATAATCTAGTGGAAGGTAGTCTTAGCAAAATTTTGAGAAATTTTTATTTTCATTTGATCTGGATTTGCTATTAATTGCCATGTTTGGAGAATTCCACTCTGCATTCTGGAGGGTAATTAGCTCATGTAGTGCTTTTATTAATAAAAAAAATATGTTTCTGTAAAGTCCAGACAGTGGGTTATACACAATCTCATTCTGGTCAGCATCTAAAGTCGGATTTATGCAAGCATACTATAGCATTTTCAAACAGCAGGATCATTTATTTGATCAAGTGGAAAAAATAAACATTTTATTGAACACTGCGTTCTGTAGAAACTCGAGCTCATTAAGAATTTGACTTCCCTTGCTCTTAGCCCTGCTAGTTCTAAAGGATTTTAAAATGCTTACTTTTATCCTATGTCCTTCCAATAATGCCTTCCATTATGACATGCACTTTGTAGGTGCAAATGGTTCCCTTTTGAACAAACATTCCTGTCACTTAGTAGAGCAGTTAGAGAAAAGGTTTGCAAGATTTCCCCCCAAAAGTAAACTATAACTGATTTGAGCTAAATCACTGAATTCAATTCTTCCCTAGTGAAGTGTCAAAACATCACTGGACATGTAGGAGCTGCTAGTCTGCTAAGGGAGTTGAAGAAACAATAGAGGAAGGAATGAGACATGTGAAGACACAATAACAAGAAATGAGAGAACAGCTCTATGGCTAACAAAGGGTGATTTCAGACGTTACGGGTGGGCGGTTCACCACAGTGGATCCCCAGTGGGGGATGAATAAAACAACCATGGCG
>QEPC01001283.1:1055442-1091256 GCA_003113815.1 Sphenodon punctatus
GGGGGGGGGGGAGGAGGCTGGCCGGGTCGTGGACGGGCTGCTCTGCTATTCAGCCCTGACTCGCCTCCTTCCCATCCATCACACCCTAGCCGGCGCATGGGTTCCCTGCCAGCCTCCTGGACCATTTCCGAGCCGCTCCCTGGTCCGTGTGGCCTTCCCCTGTGCCTGTGCTCTGCCCCTGGGGGCCCCCCCGTTCCGAGACTGGCTGTGTAGCTGTGGGGGTGCCCGTGCGGGCTGTGCTGTTGTGGGGGTTCTCGGTGCCGTTCCCCGTGTCCTACCCTGGCCCCTGGGCCAGTTTCCCCACCTCCCTGTTCGCGGCCCCCCTTCCCTCCCCCCTTTGCCCATTGTGCCATGTGTGATGTCCGTCCCGCTGTGTTCCCCCTTCCCTTCCTTTCCCGTGCGTGTGTGTGTGTGCCCGGGTGTGTGTTTGTGCTGTGTGTTCCACTGTGACCTCGCTTTCCCTGTGCCTGTTGTGTGTGCTGCCTCGGCGGCTCTTCTCCCTCCCTTCCCGTTTCCCTAGTGTGGGCGTTCCATGTGGGCCCTTTTGGCTTCCTTTGCCCTCAGCCGGCCATGTCTGCCTCCTGCCCTTCCCCGGTGCCTTCTGGGTGTTTTGACCACGGCCCGGGATCGGCGTAACGTCTGTTGCGCTGCCCCGGGCCATGGTCTGCCGGTCCAATTCCCTGCCGTGGTCCCGCTCCCGTCACGTCTGTTTGGGGCCTCTCTTGCCCACGGGGGGTGGTTAGCGGCTCGCCACCACTGGGAATCGACTGTGGTGAATCGGCCACCCGTAACGTCTGAAATCACCCATACTTGACAATTTCAGAATTGTCAGAGGAACGAGGAAGAAGAATCTCAGTAGATAAGCCTTAGAGCAAACTGGTTCACAGAACCTCTCCATGGCAAAAGAGAAATAAAAATAATATAAAATATAGATGTATAAGAGGTACAAACATTTTATGTGCTCTTAAACACACTTGAAAATCAGAATTGCTCAAACTGACTGCATTACTGTTTGAATTTGCCAGAGTAATCTGCTGATCTCTTTTATTGAGGGATTATCACTGGTTTGAAGGTTAAGGACTTACGTCATCCATAAAATCAATCAATGAGGAAGAAGAAGAAGAAAAGGAATCCTAGTTTAATGAACACAGCAGTAAAGAAACAGAAAAAGATGGATGAAGAGTTCTGTTTAGTGAAATAAATGATACTGTCAATGTTGCAAAAACAATTAAATAAAAATTGCAAATGACTTGAGCACAAAGAAACAATTACTTTCATTAAAATTGTGAAGTCTTTGTTAATTGCCTCTTGCTTTTTAGGCAATTAATCCATAAATCCATCCAAAGCCAGGTTAATGCTTTTTTCTCCCTTTTACTAATTAAAACATTTCCCCACATTCAGACAGAATTGCTGTATTTAAAACAACATGTATGATAAATCAGTAAAAAGAAATATGATCATATTTAGAGAATTCATCAGACAGCAACCACTTTAGAAATTAGTGAGTCTGCATTACAGAAGAGAGTATAAGTTGCTACAAATGATTTTCTGGAGCTTCCATTAACATCGGTAGGAGCCAATATGAGGCTAATAAAGCAAGGTTTTAATTTAGGCAAATTTTGCAGATTTGACTTTAGATAATGAAGACAAGACACATCTTTCTTCCCATTTTAAGATACAATCCTCTTAATTTTTCTGCCAACCAGACTTTCAATCTAATACACTAGTGAACAGTTTTACAGAAGTACATTTGCAGATCAAGGTAAATAACTTTAGAATGATGTAGCTAATAAATAACTTTTAATAATTTTGCTTGTACTGTAACGAATTTTTAAATTAAGGCCAAATTTTAACCCTTGGGCACTTCTACCAATGACAGCCTAATCATATTTGTGGGCAGTATTCAGTCGTTAGTTTGTAAAAAGCGAATGGAAAGAATGTAAGCAATATCATACTAATATCTTCTTTCATATGCTGGCCATAAAATTGGGAACAGTTCAATATATAGAGTTCTTAAAGTATATCATAATTACTTACTACTGAAGAGAATAAATATTTCATAGTAAAAAATAAACATTTTTAACAAACAATTCTGATAAAACAAAGTGATTTAAAAAATTTCCTGGAAAGTAGAATTAAAATGTAGCAGCAACCCATATGCAAGTATGCACACAACATGGATGGTGGCAGGTGTTTCAGTGACCATCAAAGCACTGGCATAGCTACCATAGGGACAGGAGGGACATTTGTCCCAGGGCCCTTGTGAGGAAGGGGGCCCATTTGTGAGGCCCCCTCCCCGCGTGAGCCCCAGGATTCCTCCTGCATCTTGTGGCAGCGGCGTGTATCAGTATTGCTGCAGCGTGCTGGAGTCCAGAGTGGGTGTTGGTGGCAGCAGCAGGTCTGTGGGGAAGCTGTGTCGGGGCTGGGTGGGAACACGAAGGATGTGTGGGGCAAGGAGGCTGGGTGGGGGGATTGTATGGGGAAGGGAGGGGAAATGGGAGAGGATGATGACAGGTGGGGAGGCAAAGTCTATTTCTTGCACCTGGGCACAATGACAACTAGCTATGACCCTGCATCAAAAATAGTCAGATAGTGCACACTTACTTCAAATTGATCCAGAGCAGAGGTAGGCGCATTCAAAAATGCCAAGAAAGAATTCTGTGAGTCTTGGTGCTTTACACCTAGAAAACAGCAGCAAGTTTTTAAAGCTACAGAAAAATGATCTTTGCAGGAAGGACCTTTTTCTTATGGAATCTAGTTACAGGCATTCACATTCCATAATAAACTATAGATAGTCTCAGAAGTGGATTTAACTACCATCCCCCCTAAAGAAACTTATCTGGTCTCTTTATGTCCACATAGAGTGCACACAGTTTATGGCTGAACATCCACCCTGAGGATTTTTCTAATGTCGATAAAATGTATGTATGATAGAACATGATTAAATGCAGATCTATCTATTGTGTTTGTATCCACCAACAAAGCATCATAACCCATACATGCATTGCTCACACACAACTTTATCATCTCATGTGCTGTCTTTGGGTTGGCCTCCCCTGCTAATGTTTGGCCTCCCCTGCTAATCACTGTACTTCTCTAGAAATTCTGCCATGGAAACAGCAGCAACTGCTGCTTTAATTTCTAGGTGAGGTTTGATAAGGAATAATGTAATATACAACTGTTGGAGGAGGTCATGTGGGTAATTTGGCTGTGCCCTGCCACTACTACCCACTCTTGAGATTCTGCAGTTTCCAGAACTCCTAAGTGAAGCAAATACTTGGCATGTCTGCAATTCCTCTGAAGATAGGCTTTCTTCTACTAGTATGAACTTTACACCCAGTATATATGTAGACGGTGATATAACTCATGGTGAATTAAGCCAGCATGTCTAATGTATCTTCTTGATTATTTATTTATTTATTATTTATTTTTACAATTTATATGCAGCCCCCTCCTGCCTCAGGCATCTTGGAGTGACTCACAATATATTAACTAACAAACCACACAAAGAAACTGCTCTTGAAGGAGGTTATACTCTAAAAGGTATTGTATCTCGAAAGGATAAATCGGAAACAGGTATATGTTCAAAGACATATAACTGATAAAACATTTACAATTCAACTCAGAATGAGAGGGACAAACAAATGATAAAGCAGGATATACATAGATGTTTGCCACAATATAATAACAAATGGAAATATGCAATCCTTCAACAGGTAATCCACAGTAATATAATGGAAAAAGAAAATGAACAATCCTCACAAAAAGTGATCCACAAAAATGAACAATCCTCACAATGAGTGATCCACAAACGTTTCGCTCACATACATGGCTTCTTCAGTGTATATTCAAATTCATTTTTAGTATCTTATAACTGGTGAGGTAATTCTCATTTTTTAGTATCTTACAGCTGGTGAGATAATTCTCATCAATCTGAGTAAAGGTTTGGAAAAATAATGATTATATAATATTTCATTTCATTCCTCAACAATTCCAAAAAGTTTTAGAAATTGAACTGCTTAGCAGATTTAAAAGGCTACCAAAATCAGTAATAATTCCAATACAACAACTTAATTCATATTCATCAACTGAGATATAATATTCAGGCTTTTAAGATCTTTCAAAAAGTACTGCTTAACATCATTATAGTGCTGTAATTCTTTAAAGCTTCTCAAAAATAGCATAGATACCAAACCTTCAAAAATAGAAGTTGATCAATAAATATTATAAGGAAACTTAACTCACCAATTATGCAGTAAATTTCCTATGCCCTCTGTTAGGCGCAAATGGAGTAAATTCTTTTCAACTGTCAGCTCACGCTAAAAAAAGCATGTATTATTTAGTCTAAACAGTCTCTTGTGATACAAATTATACTGAAAATGAATGTGAAAAATAAAGAAAAGTCAAGTCAAACCTGCTCATGGGGCAATCTCTATCAGGAGCAAAAACGCTCTCTCCAAACGTAGCTATCCTGCCATGGGCAAGTGTACTCGCAACTGGGTCCTTTTGTATAAAAGGGAACCAAAAAGCTTCCCCTGTTACATACTTAAGTATCGGCAGCCTGCCGATCATTCCATTACCCCAAATGCTCTCTCTGAGACGCGCCCGCTTTCCATTAAGTAATCTATATCCCAGTGTCCCTAATACATAGAAAGCCAATGTGCTTTCAAAATCATTAGCTTCAATAACAGAGGTCTATCAATAGGAAACAGAAAAAGATCTAAATCTAAACAGCCTATTTAATAATGTCACTAAACCCTTAAAGCTAATCAGTGTAAAAGGGACCGAAAAGCTTCCCCTGTTATTTACTTAAGTATCAGCAGCCTATCAATCATTCTATTACGCAAAACCCGCTTTCTAAAGTAGTCTGCGAACCAAAATTCCTAATATATGAAAAGCCAGTGTGCTTTCATGATCATTAACTTCAATAACAGCAATCTGTCAAAAGGAAACCAGAAAACAAAAAACAAAAACAAAGTCTAAAAAATAAACAGCCTATCTAGTGATAGCATTAATTGCTAATCAATGTAAACAGACTAAAAATAGGCTAAAGAAAATCCTTAATAAATTAAATAAGGTCCAAGTAAAAATATTATAGAGAAAAAACTAAATATAAACAAACTAGGTGTAAAACTTTAGTGAAACAATTTTTAAAAACTGAATCTATTAATTCATTGAGTCCTCGTGGCACCACAGTACCCAGTGTAAGGATCCAAAAGTTTTCCCTCAATGAGAGTAATTTTGGATCTGAACGTAATTCTAATTTTTCTATTCCCCCAAAAGTAAATATATTGTTCTCCTTATGAAAGATATTAAAATGTTCAACTAGAGGGGCTGCTGGTATTCTGTTTTTTAATCTGCTACGATTCTCATTGATTCTTGTTTTCAATTGCCTACTAGTTTTGCCAATATACAATTGAACCTCCTTCAAGAACAGCTTCTTTGTGTGGCTTGTTAGTTCTACTATACTGTTACTTGTAATCCTTCTTCTACTTTTTTGTCACAATATATTAAAACATTAAAATAAACCATATTCATTTCAGTTAAAACAATATAAAACCTCATCCCCCCCTACCCTAACCCAACCCACCAACCCCATCTCACTCGCGAAAGGCCTGGTGGAACAGCCAGGTCTTACACTGCATGCGGAAAGAGGAGAGGTCGGCAACCAAGCGGATCTCCAACGGGAGGGAGTTCCACAGCCGTGGCGCAGCCACCGAGAACGCCCTCCTTATAGTAGACACCCGGGAAACCACAAGGAGGGCACCCCCAGCCGACTGCAGGGGCCGCTCCAGATCCCGGAGGGTGAGACGGTCCTGCAGATAGGCGGGGCCCAAGCTGTTTAGGGCTTTAAAGGTCAGCACCAACACCTTGAATTGAGCCTGGAAACCTACCGGCAGCTAGTGCAGAGGCGAGGCATCAGTGTTATATGCTCGCGTTGGCCGGTCCCCGTTAACAGACGGGCCGCTGCATTCTGCACCAGCTGCAGTTTCCAAACCAATACCAAGGGTAGCCCCAAATAGAGCGCGTTGCAGTAGTCCAGTCTCGAGGTAATAAAAGCATGGACGACCGTGGCCAGATCTGAGTCTGAGACATACGGCCTAAGCCGATGCACCAGATGTAGCTGGCAAAATGCTCCTTTCGTCACAGTCGTCATCTGAGCATCCAGGCAGAGCTGTGAGTCCAGGGGCACCCCTAGACTCTGGACCTGAGAAACCAGGGGGGCAGACCCCATCAATAATGGGGGCCACTCCCCCGGCCTTCCCCACAACTATCACCTCCGTCTTGTCATGATTTAGTCTCAGGCGGCTCGCCCTCATCCCATTCCCTACAGTGGACAAACATCGGGTAAGCACCGAGACTGCAGGGCCTGAGTCGGAGGAAAATGAAAGATAGCTGGGTGTCATCAGCATATTGATGACAACTCACTCCATACTTCCTAACAACCTCTCCCAAAGGCTGCATGTACACGTTGAACAGGAGAGGGGATAGGATGGAACCCTGCGGTACTCCACACGTGAGGCCCCAAAGGGAAGATGAAAACTCCCCCAGCATCACACGCTGGGTTCTCCCGACCAGGAATGAGCGGAACCACTCAAGAACAGTCCCGCCAATCCCTGCCCGGTCTCGCAGCCAAGCCACCAACAATTCATGATCAATGGTATCAAATGCAGCCGAGAGATCCAACAAGATCAACAGGGTCGAACGACCCCGGTCTAACTCACGGGAGAGGTCATTGGCCAAGGCCACAAGCGCAGTCTCCGTGCCATAACCCGGACGAAAGCCCGAATGCGAGGGACTGAGAAAATTAATCCGGTCCAAATACCCCATAAGCTGCCGAGCCACCACCTGTTCAATAACCTTCCCTAAAAAGGGAAGGTTAGAGAGTGGCCAATAACTGGTAAGGACATCAATGACCAAAGATGGCTTCTTGAGCAGGGGCCGCACCACCGCCTCCTTGAGACAGCCAGGCCTCCCTAAGGGAGGCATTGACTATATGAGGTGGATATTTAATTATAAAAACATAATAAGCTTTAACTGACTGAATTGTACAAATAAACTATCTTATGTCAAACGGTAGATGTGATTACATTTTGGGTGTCTTCACACGGACACCTGCCCTGCCTCACCCTCAGGCAGGCCATCGATGCAACGGTGGCCCGCCAGATGTGGAGACCTAGCAGAAGCAGGGCAGGTTGACCCTGCTCCTGGACTGCCCCACTGGCAGTGCTCTGGAACATCCCAGAGCACCACCAGCAGAGCGGGCAGCCCAACCCTGGGGCAGTGGCCAGAGACAGGACTGCCATCCGTCTGTTTGGCAGATGGTCATTGCAGTCCCACTCTTGGCTGGGGGTTGCCCAGGCAATGCCATAGTGTTGTGGGCAATCTGCCTGGAATGCTATAGTGTGGGGGAGGGGCACTGCGTGGATGGACTGTGGGCCTGGGCACGGCTGCAAGCAGTCAGACAATGGGGTGCACACCTGGGCTTGCTCCAGGGTTGTGCACACACCCCACCCCTGTCCATGTGAAAGTACCCTCTGTCTCCTTTGCTGTAAGCCTGATGTATAATGCAGCACCATTCTGGATTACAAACACTTCCTTCTTCAACTGCAGAGGTCATGCTGTCCCTTCACTTCTATTAAATGTGTCAAAATTAAATACAATAAGTAGGTCTCTTGCTTAAAGAATATAAAGAACTCTGTTCATCCCCAATACAAAACTCAAGAATCCTGAGTGCAGTTCTCAAAGAAAGGGTTCTTCAGCAGAGTTATTTTTCCTGTGTCATTTTCTCACCCACCCAAATTTCTGAAGTAATTTCATCAAGTGCACAGGATGCATCTGCTAAACTCAGTGGCTTCTTGAAAAACAATTTCCATGCACAGCCAGTCAGTCTGACACTATTATGTAAAGTGAATGCATTTGAGCTTTATCTTTTAAGCATTGACTTACATCTAGTTACAACAGACAAACTCAAATGTAATAAAGAATCTCTATTAAAGAGTGTTTCTAAGTAATAAATAAATTATATATAAACCCACTCACAATTTTATGTATTTTCATTTGGCAAAAGTATGTTAAATTCTTTGGACAATTTGTAATTCAGAAGTTTCCAAAAGTTTTAGTCTTTTCACAAGTAGAATTAAACTTTTAATTTTGTCAGCATAATGAATTTAGTTTCTAGGCAGAAAAACCCATACATGGTAAAAATATTAATTACAAATTCTTGTTCCTGTCTAATAAGGGTGCAAGGCAGACCGAGTTAGTGAAATGACGATTAACTAGTTTTTCAGAAGTAGAGCAATGCAAAATAATTTTAAACAGACTATTAATACATAAGGCATTTTCAGACAAGACACTCTCCACCTACTACCCACCCACCACCCACTCACTATACATGTTTCAGGGTTGCAGTGTTGTCCTATGGGAGCCCTGTAACAGGTATAGTGGGTGGGATGTGGGTGGGGAGTGAGTGGGGAGTGTCTTGTCTGAAAACGCCCGTAAGTAAAAGGATAGTCATGCAGACTATAAACATCATCAATGAAAAACTTTCAAAGTGCTTTAAAAAAATTCCCACACTGAATCCCTATTAGGCCCTTTTTACACAGACGCTCTAACACCGATAAAATGGGTGTTACATTTTATTATACATGGTACAGGGCAACACTGCAGCCCTGCAACATGGGCCCTTTTCGCATGAGATGCCTCCACCCAGTTTCGCTGGGTGGAGGCATCTGTGTAAACACTGCGAGCGGTGGGTGGGCTGCAGTGGTTGCTCCGTGGGTGGGTGGTGGGTTGAAATGGGTGTTGTGCGGGAGCATGCACGCACCTACACCCACCGCAAGTGGTGTTTACACAGACGCCTCCACCCATCTCCACCCAGAGAAATGCATCCCACCCACCGCTCGCGGTGTTTACACGGACGCCTCCACCCATCTCCACCCAGAGAAACTGGGTGGAGGCATCTTGTGTGAAAAGGGCCCATGTTGCAGGGCTGCAGTGTTGCCCTGTACCATGTATAATAAAATGTAACACCCATTTTATCGTGTCTGTGTAAAAAGGGCCTTAATCTCAAGAGTGTATTTATTCTTAATGTCATTTTCACATATCAAACTGATGAAGTTAACAGTATTCTAAATAATGTTGTCTTCACTAATCAGTTCTTACCATTTCTAAACATTCTATAGTATATTTGTGTTGTTCTAGTTGTCACACAGCTCTTAGAAACTTCTCTAAATGTCTTCCACAAACTTGTAAAATGCCTTAGTCAACACATAAAGATATGACAGACATAAAAAAACAACATTTTTTTTGCGTGGGGGGTAGTTGGAAAGTAAAATGTTCACTTAATTATTTTCTGCCCCTTCACCTGCCATGCAAGTCCTAAGTACAAGGATTGCATGTGAGGCAGGGGAGAGAGCGTTACTGCTTACTAGGGGTGGGACATCGGGGAGAATACCGGACACCGGACTTATTGGATCTCCACAGTATCGGATTTATTGGTATCAGCATACCGGTTTTTTAACATTGGCCGGTTTACCAGTTTTTTTACATTGCGGCCATTTACTTCAATGGCCGCGATGTAAAAAAAAAATGGTAAACCGGCCAATATTAAAAAAACGGTATGCTGATACCAGTGATTATTGGATTAATCCGATATACCCGATTATCGGGTGTATCGGATTAATCCGATACCGATATGCCCACCCCTACTGCTTATCTGCTGATCAGCTGTTCAGCAGGATCCCCATCCTGTCCGCCCTGCAAATCCCTGATTTAGGGACTGAGGGCAGGCAGTGAATGACCCTGTTTCCCACTGGATAGCTTTTCTGTGGGGGAATGATATTTTAATCAAGAAAAAAGCAGCAAAAACTATATTCTCTGGTGCAAATCCATTTTCACAATTTTTATAATCTTTGCCCATTATGTATTTATGTGTATAGCACCTGAAGAATTGTGAAAGTTTTGAGCTGTGCTAACTGGTTACTACATTTGGGAACCTGGTCCAAGACCTTTATTCAGGCTTAAAACAATGCAGACTACACTGCCTAAGATGACACAATGGGTGAAAACTAACAAGGCGGGGGTGAACCAGATCCCTTGGCTGCCCTGGGGAGGGCCATTGCAGCCACCACTCCTTGGGTCGGTGAGAAGGGCCGTTCAAATGAACAGCCCTTCCTGGGAATCAGGGGACTGCTGTCACAAGTCCCTCTATGCCACGGGTAGGCTGAAGAGCTGTCCTGTGTTGAGGAGCTGTCCGCAAAGGACAGGACTCCTGGCCCGACAGGAGCTGCCGCCAAAGAGCTGATCAGGGGGGTGAGGGAGCGCACTCACCCAGCACATTTAACAGCTGATGGAGGAGCACCCCTGATTTTTTGTACTTACCTGGATCAGGTGAGGGTGCTCTTCCAGGCCCTATCATCAGCTGTTTGGCATGCACACTGGGGATGGGTGGGGGTGCTCAACTAGGCCGCCCGCTCAGCTGTGTGGCACATGCACCCAACCTGCCAAACAGTTGATCGTTTAGGGGGAGGGGGCTGGAGGAAGGTGCTCGCCTGGCCCAGGTGGGTGTGCCAAACAGCTGATGGGGGGGTCCAGAAGAGCACCCCCACCTGGCCCGGGTGTGTGCATCAAATGGCTGATCGCAGTGCAGACACTTCTCCAGGGTCCCCGATCAGCTGTTCGGTGGACTGGGTGAGCGCACTCCTCCAGGCCCCCCCGATCAGCTGTTTGGCAGGCCAGGAGAGTCCGTTCCTCCAGGCCCCCCCGACCAGCTGTTTGGTGGCTGGGGTGAGCACGAACCTCTAGGCTCAATCCTCAGACATTGCCTCATAGCCAGGATAGGTGGGGACAGATGAGACGGCACAGGTTAACCTGGATTAGCCCAGTTGGGTGAGCCTTCGCCTGGGCTGTGTCACCAACATTCTCTGTACAACACATCCCGTAGCAACCGTCCACCCACCCTGAGGCAGAAACTGGCCACCAAACTGATGAGCAGGTGACTCACGAGCTATTGTGGCCTAATGTCTTGTTTGTTTTCACTGAATATTGTAGCTACACTCATCATCAGACCTTGAGTCCACACAACAGACTCCATTTTTTGGGGATGTTATCCCAAAACTCATGCTCCCAGTAACCCTACTGGACACCTATGAAACAGGTCCCTCACAAATACAAGAATATGCTGCATGTTAAAAACTATTACGTTAGTTCTGTCCAGAGCAGAGTTGTTGCCTATATGTACTAAGACTATTGCATTAAACATTCAATGTGACACTCTGGGTGTTTTTAGATAGCTGCGGGGCTGGACTCCCCCGTGTCTGCCTGCATCCAGCCCTGCCTGGGTCAGGTTAAAAGAGACCCTGCAGGTTCCCTGGTCTGTGGTCCACACACGCAGCGCCATCCCCTCACACCATATAGTTGTGAACTAGAGCGCCTGCAATGCTATGGTGTTGCCCAGGGCAATGGTCGGCTGGAGGTGGAGCAGCAATGTAGGTCCACACATCAGATGGACTGCTGCTCTGCCTTGGGCTGTTTCCCTGGGAGCTGGCTTTGGCTGGCTTGCTCCACCCGTGGTGCTCTGGGATGTTTTGGAGCATCGCCAGCAGGGCTGTCCCAGAGCAGGCACCACATCTGGCAGGCCATCTTTAGACGGACGAGCTGCCTGAGGGCGAGGCAGAGAAGATGTGGGGCTGTTGTCGTTTGAAAATACCCTCTGTCCCCTCTGCATTTCCCTCACTATACAAAAGAGGACTTGGCCTTCAAAACGTTAAGGTACACCTGTACATATGTAGGTCACCAATTTATTAAATTTTATCAATATTCCTGCCAAAGTTTCCTCTTCATTCATATATATCCAGAATGTTTATAAATGGAGTATTCAAAATGTAGAACTAATTGTTATGATAGTCAACTGTGGTACACAAGTTCAAATAATAAAAATTCTATTAAAATCAGTCATTTTTATGTTTCAGAAGCACACAGAATATTGTGTACTTGGTATAGTTACAACAGCGAGTACATCTGATCATGTAAAAGTGGCATTCACAATCTAAGTGCCAGAATCTTTTGGCCTCACAGTTTTCACACCTATGCTGTAAGATGAAACTGTCCCTTGATAAGATGTACCCAGCACCGTGCAATATGCCCGCATTTGTTTGGATGTCAGTTGCCATACCCTTTTCTGATCTAAGTTCTTCTGTCTCCTTTTTCAATTTCTCAATTTCTGAGAGCAGGTCTGAGTTCTTCTTTTCCGACTCCTGCAGTTTACTTTAAACACACACAAAAAACAAAAAAACACCAAATATTAAGAGACAGTAACAAACTCCCATCCCCCATTTTTGCATATTATTCTGATTACTGTTTGGTTAAAATCAATGCCAGCCAAGTTGTGTTTCAAACAAAGCATGATGTCATCAAATTAAAGGCTGAGTTCAACTCTGTTAGAACTCGTTTAGTATCGGACCTTGAAAACAGAGTGAATAATTGCCTTTGTTTATCCTTTAGGTTGGCCCATTCTGCTAATTTATGAGCAACCGTGTGAACCCATGCCCTGGGAACAAAAAGAAAAAGACCATGTTTATTTTTAAAGGCAAGATGGAAGATTTCATTTGCTAGTTTGTGTTGGTGCTCCTCATAGATTGTATTAGCAGGTGTTTTTTTCTGTGAAGTTAGTCGCCACGAGTTCATAAAAATATTTTGATAATATGATTCTAAGCGTAGGCTAGCATTGTCTTGTTCCTGATAAAAGTATTCTATTTACCAACAGAACATTTACAGCCTCGATAGTGGCAGCACAAGCTTGTCTCATGCTGCCCTGTCAATATGCCTCTCCTCTAGGTTGGAGGGATCACTTTTGTGTATTTAAAGGACTGTTCAGTCTTTACCTTCCCTGCTCAGACTAGCAACAAAGGAATTAATTGGTGATAATTTCAGTGTTGGATTTTGTGGTTTAGATGTTTTAACTAGGCTCATGCCATCATTACATTTATTTTTTTCTGTTTTCCAAATAGATTTCTATGATAGAAGCATTTGGTCACCTGTGACCTTGACTGGATTGGAAGAGATAGCCCTTTGCCCCATTGCTAGTCCCTTGCCTCAGCCAGTTCCCTTAATCAAATGAATTTTGTAAAAGAAGGAAGGAAGGAAGGAAGGCTCAATAAGCAGGTTTAGTTCCTGTACAAGCAACATAAAAAAATTGATTTTGTTAAACCAATCCAATTGAGCTGTCATAGGGAGTGGGAGGGAATATGCATTTCTCAAGAAAGAACAAACTGTGTTTTGCTCATACTCTATGGTCCTTTTCAAATGGGTCGCTGTGCATGGGGGGAGGGGGAGGATGGGGGGGGCATGCGTTCTGCTTCCACCTGGCCGCTGCCCCATAACACCAGCATTGCAGACGCTCTAGCCCAGAACTCTATGGTGTGTGTGTGTGTGTGTAAGGAGGGCGTGCTGTACGGGCAGGCCAAGGAACCCACCGGGTCTATCTGATCTGGACCCAAGTGGGACTGGGAGTATGTGGACACAAGGATAACCCCTGTAGTAGCTCGGGGGTGGGTAGCCATGTGCTTCTGAAAACACCCAATAACTTTTCAGTTACTCACCAAATACAAAAGGGTATGCCTTGTTTTCAGAAAGAGCTAAAAGAATGTATTATTCACTATTAGATTTAGACAGATAACACCTGTGAGTAGAACGTGTCTCCATCGAAATACAAGGTACCACAGAGAATTTCCAGGAGAAATAATCAGACTTACCATTCTGTAGAGATGCTGGAAGCTTTAACTTTAGTCAGTTCATCTTGAATGGCCTGTTTGGCTCGGATTTCTGCATCAAGAGCTGACTGCAGTTCCAACCTTGCTGACATATCCAGTTTTGCAAAGCGACGCATCTTCCAAGGCATGTCCTATTGGAAATGCAATTCATTTGAACATTTTTCTAAATAATTCTGTTATCTTAACATGTTCCACCGAGAGAGTTTATCAGTTCCAAAAGGACTTTTGAAAATCCCAAAGTAGCCTCTTTACCTCTCCAATAATGAAAAAGTGGCATTGTCTCATATTTTCATACTCTGACACACAAAGTGACTTTATTAAACCTGGTCATTTATGTGCATAGTTTCAGTGATAAAAACCCTAAGGCTTACACACGAAGGAATAGTTCCATGATGTGACAAGTGCAGATCTTTCTTTACACCAGCACTTTTTTGCAAAAATCATCTCCGCAGTTAATGAAGGATTACCCATAGTTATTCAAACAAAATTACCTGTAAGATTCTATTACAGAAGAATGGCAGCTCATTTAACAATAAACTTGATAATCAATAGGGACTAGATGTTCATACATTTTTTGCAAACTCTCAGACAATCACTTCACTTAATCAGATAAATATGAGGCTAAAACTTGCATGTATAGTTCTGATTAATTAAAAAATAATAATTTACAAAATGTTTTATGATACAGGATGTTGAATCCTTACTGTTGCTCTTGCACCCAAACTGGAGTTCCTCAGAGCTTCTAGTTCCTCTGTCATTTTGGAGGCCAATGCTTGAAGATACCCTCGAGCATCCTTTTCATCACTCACCCTATGCAAAAAATAAAAATAAAATAAAAACAAAGGGCAAATGAATGTCTCTTCCACAAAAGTAAAATGTTTCTACATACATCTGAGTCCTTAGTTACAAGAAGGGACTACAGCCATTTTGATGTGGCATCCCGGATGGGAAGGACAGCTGAGCTATAATACAGTGCATACTTTGGCAGGCAGCCTTCAAGAGTTTAATTTTGAAAGAAGTAAACAATTGTCTAATTGTTTATTTTATGGGAATAAACCATTTTTATTGTTCTTCAACCCTGTTATTTGTTCCTTCCTACTATTTCTTTCCTTACTGCTTATTATATAGCCCAAGCATTCTGGACGTAGGGAGACAGAGTGATAGTCTGTTGCTGTTACCTGACAATGGGTGAAAACAGACATGACACTAACTCCACTTTAATACCACTTTAACATTTTTTATGCATGTTGCAGGGCTGTATTGGTGCCCTATGCAGCCCTGCAACATGCATAAGAAATGTTAAAGTGGTGTTAAAGTGGAGTTAGCATCATGTCTGTTTTCACCCAATGTCACTAAACGTTCTGCATACAGTTCATATGGCTGAACAAGGCATTTGTGATTTAAAAAACTGGGTAGATTTTCAAGGACAAAAATGGTTGCCTAAGTTAGATTTTTAAAAATTACAAACTGTGATCTTGAGCAAACTTGCACTTGCAAGGTTTTGCTGACTCTGATGGCATAAGTGCATTTAGACCCATAGCTACTGAATTTAACAAGCACATTCCTTGCTTTTGTTACTAATGGAAAGCTAAAAGAATTTTATAAAAATCAATTTTGCTTATCATTGCTGCTTATGCTGTTTTGGGCATCTCCCTGAGACTGGACAGTGAAAATAATTTCAATTTTTTTGTTTTGTAATCAGCTATACTTATGGGATCCAAGGACTGTGAAGCTCGAGTTATCGTCAGTGGGGTGGGGGTGGGATTTGCTTAAAGATAAATTCTTTCCACTGGATATTCATTTATTTGAACCTAGATTTTATAAAAGCTATAGCTGAGCCCCAAATCTATATGAATAGAGACCCTTGAAACATAAAATAGCTTTCAACAATGAGGTAAATACAAAATATTTACCCCAATCTAGTGCCCAGCTATACTTTTAATAACCAGTAGGTGGCAATAGGCTGTAACATAATACGTGTAGCTATTCAACAATCTTCAAGCTAGAGTTGTTACGTACGGCTGCTTTTAGACGTGTGCAGCAAACACGCTGCATAAAATCACGATGTGCCGTGTGTGGGATTTAGAGATGACATTTTGCGCGTTAAAGTCGCAAATTAAATACCCCGATGTCAAGGTATTTAATTCATGGCTTTAAAAGAATACGCATGAAATGTCACGTCTAAATCCCACACGCGGAATATTTACACGCAGCGTGATTTTATGCAGCGTGTTTGCCGCACATGTCTAAAAGCGGCCTAAAAGAGGATGCACTTGTGAATAATCAGAAAATTTTAGTAGCGCTCACATTCCTTCCTGCACCCCTTTCCCAAATGTTACAAAGACTTAGTGATGCCATGCCCTTTGGACTACTCAACATCTACATGTTGAGATTGTCTTGCCTTTATCACCTTTCGTTCTACAGATATGACACTGTCTTTTATAAAGTTCCTTTTTTTAAAAAGGTGAGAGTCTTGTTTAAAATTACCAACTCAAAGAGAATTTTGAAAGAGAGTAACTGGGGGGAAAAGTTATTTTCTTTAGAGACACTTTAAATTTTACTGCTCTTACACTTTCAAGCTTGCTTTTAAAAACTGTAACAAAAGGAGCACATTGCCTCTTGGGGGCAAAGTGCCTAATGTGTGTCTTGTGTGTGAAATGTCTAAACTCACTGCTGCAGAGCAATTTTGTAGCTGCTCCCATTTACATTACAGCAAAAAAAAAGTCCACCCTCGATCAGGAAACACTAGCTGCAGAGCAGCTGGAAAAGCAGTTCACAGCAAATGCAGTTAGTTCGCCCAATCTGCTGCTCCATGGTGGTGAGAATGAGTGAGTGATAAGGTGCTACCAAGGCAGTTTGCCCAGAATGTGTCCTTCACAGGTGTTCATGAAGACAAGCCTAAGGGCACTTTCACACAAGACACTCTCTACCCACTACCCATCCACCCACTATACATGTTGCAGGGCTGCAGTGGTGCCCTAAAGGTGCCTTGTAACATGTATAATGGGTAGTGGATGTAGACTGTCTTGTGTGAAAATGCCCTAAATCAATAGGCAGCACTACATTTTTGTTGAAATTTAAATTCCATTCACAGACCTAGATCCTACTCCATCATGCGTACATGAAGAGAACAATGAGGCCATAAATTCAGGGAGTTACTTTGAGACTTTTCTCTCTCATTTCTGGCAAAATGTTTACAAGTTTTGAAAATAAATGCTTAGGACTCATTGTCCCTTTTCAAATGGGTTGTGGTGGGTGGGTGCACACCCATCTCCACCCACGGAACAACCGGCATTAGTGCTGGTTGCTCCGTGCGTGGGTGGGTGGAGCGCGGGAGCATGCACGTCCCGACACTCAACCAGCAGTGTTCCCATGGGCACCCCCCACCACCAGCGGCAACCCACGGTGTTCCTATGGACATCCCCCCACCCGCACACATGCAAGGGGGGGGCGCCCATTTGAAAAAGGCCATTATTTGGGAATCTATTCAGACTACATCACTATTATCAGCTAAATTATTTTGAATATCATCATTATTTGTAGTGCTTAGGAGTCCCAACTAAGCCGTATATGAACTAGACCAGGGGTGGGGAACCTCAGGCCTGGCCTGTGGATAGTTTTTACTTAGCCCCTTTCCAGTTCCTGGATCTGGTCCCTGGATCCAGTTCCTTCTCCAAAGCACTGAAAAACTGAGCTCAGGGGAAGGGAGTAGAGATGAGAACAGGGGATGGACAGGGGATGGACCCATGGCACAGATCCATGATCTGGACCCTTACCTTCTTTCCCTCACTCTTAAACATCCCCACTCCCAACTTCTATGCAGCCTTCAGAGCTTGTACTAGTTTTCAAAGTCGCCTCTGGGAGGGAAAAGGTTCTCCACCACTGTACTAGACAGTCTGTGCCTCACTATCATGCAAGAAAAGACCAGAGAAAGGAAATATTACTCCCACGTTTTAGCTAGTCTACCCTGTGGTTTAGTTTTGTATGTGATTGTCTAATTTTACACAAGAAGTCTATAGTAGAGCCCAGAACTGAATCTAGTTTTCCCAAGTCTTAGGCAAATTTCTTAATCCCAAGACCCTGCTTTTTCCTTTGTTTAATACAATTTGATTTAAATGGACAAAACTAAACATTTTGAATACTTTTTTTCCACCTTCCCAGTTATGTATTATGCTATATATGCTGCTGCAAAATAGGCAGCTGCCATTTTGGATTATGTTAGCATCATATCGAAGACCCGGGAAGTAATAAGTCCTGCTCTACTCGTACTGGTCAGGTCTTCTAAGCTGGAGTAGTATATTCAAGCCCTGGGCTCTATACTTTAAGAAGGACACTGACTAACTGGAGAGGATTCAATGAAGAACAAAGATGATAAAGGGTTTAGAATACAAAACCCGTAAGGAAAGAAAGTATGCATGCTTAGCTTAGATAAGAGAAGGCAAGTGAGAAGAAGGTTGGGGGGTAGGAGTAATGATGAGTTTTCAAATATGTAAAAGACTGCCTGCTATAAGCAGGATAGTAATTAGTTGTTCCTTGTGACCACCAAACCTTTTGTTATTGACTTTTCTAAAATAGGCTAGTAATTGCCAAAAATAGGACAAAAGATAATAGGTATAAAATGAAGAAGGAAAGTACTACGTTTAGTATCAAAAGGAATGTTTGAACTGTGGGACAGTACAGTTCAGTGAAGAGCATGCTGGACTTGGAACTGGGAGCCCTGAGTTCAAATCCTGACCTCATTTTTTGTGCACGTCACTGGGTGTTAACACACGAAATCGGGTCTCATATTGGACCCCTTTGCCACAAATGTATCCACCCATGTGGAGGGTGGCTGCCAGATGTCTGCCCCCGTTTGAGCGGAGGCAGCTCCATATGGTGTCATCCCCAGAATGGCAGAGTACGCCATTCCGTTTAACCTGGCCCAAATTGGGGCAACGCACTGCCACAGGGCCGCCTCCTGTCTGATTTGGGGGGGGGGGGGGAAATAGGGCAGGCCACGTTCTCCACCATGAGTTGCAGAAACAGCCTAGAGCAGTCGCAGGAGCAGCATCAACTCTATGGTGGAGGGAGGGGGTGGGGGTGGTATGCAGGCAGACTGTGGCTGGGGGAACTGCCAACCCAACTGCTAGGGTCCTCGCAAAGTCTGTGACAGGTGACTGTGGGGGTGGGTGGCCCATGGAGCAGCTCTGGGGTCCGTGGTGTGTTAACACCCACTGCTCTGTTTCAGGGTATTTTCAGACGTTCCGAGATCACGCTCAACCACAGTCAATACCCTGTGGTAGGGAATGGTCCCGTAACATCTGTTGGGGAACCAAATGTTCCCCCCCAGATGTTTGCCACGGTCAATCGTGGTGGGGAATAACATTCACCATGCGATCGGCTGAACCGACGCCGATCGTGTGGTGAATGCGATTCCCTGCTGCGATGAAGGGGCCCGTCTCGTCTGGACGGAAACCATGGCCCGGAATCTCCGGTGGGATTCCGGGCCGTGGTCAATTCGGGCAGACACTGTGGCCACATTGGCTGCGGCGCCCACCCGTCTCCCCAGAGGGCAGGCGGCGCGGCCGCACATTGTGCTGCACCGCGCGGCCCTGCCCCCTCCCCGATTCCCCACCGGGATCAGCCGGCACGTCTGTTGGACATGCTGGAGTGATCCCGGCAGGGAATCATTTGGGTGATTCCAGGACGGGGTGAATGCCGCCCCGTCTCGTCTGAAATCACCCTCAGTTTCCCATCTGTGGCCCTTTTCACCCAGACATGCTAACACTGAAAGAAATGGGTGTTACATTTTATTATACATATTGCAGGGCACCCAAAGAGCACACCTGCAGCCCTGCAACATGTATAATAAAATGTAACACCCATTTCTTTTAGAGTGTCTGTGTGAAAAGGGCCTGTAATATAAGGCTGCTGATGTCAGGACTAGCCAACCAGTCAATGTAAGGTAAAGTCAATGCCCTCTTTGTGAGCTCTAGCACCACCAAGTCTCAGGTTGGGAATAAGGTGAAGACCACACACATATTAGGAAGAGTTTTCTACACATAAAAATATTTAGACAGTAGGAAAAAAGTTATCAAAGGGAAGTTGTTTTTTTTTTTAAATAGGCTAGACAAACTAACTAGGCATAAAAAGGACTTTAGGTTTTGTATATTTAGTGTCTCTGGGATGATACATGTTGTAAACTGTAAATAAAGAAACACTGGTGACTATCAACCAGGGTGTCAGAACTGTGTTTGGTCCCCAAACTGTGAATACTTACCCAGAGGGGCCCCAACCTCTTACAGGGTGGTTGGTCTATGAGGAACTGTCTCTGACATATTAGAATTCTCACAAGATTTTGTTAAGGGCTTTGTTACCCCAAGAGGCCATAAATACTGGAAGCTTTTTAATCTAGTGGAACAACAGAAAGGCTTTTTCATTTTCTCTGTATCTGTGACACTGGAGAATACAATGAACAAGCAGAGATGAGGGCACAGGCAATATGATAAGCAGTTATAAGTATTTGCTGGCTAATACTACTGAAAGAGAGGGGGGAAATTTGGGTGATTTGAGGGGGGAATTTTGGGGTGAAATGCAAGTATAGAAATAAAATTAAGAAAATAAGGTGTTGGTCCAATAGTAGGGCAGATCTCCTAATGGAGAAAACCATTAATCAAAAGATCTCAAGGGAAGTTACTGAAAATGGGGATGAAAATACCCAACAGTATTGCAGAAAGCATTAGTGTACTGACAGGCTCCATTGGTGAAAATGAGTTTAGGATTGCAGCCTTGGATTGGAGATAAAAGAGGCAGAGAGAGGGTGCTTTTATACGGATCACACCCATGCCTCTGCTCCACCTCACACCTGGGCGGCCTGTTTGTTTAAAGGTGGTCTGATGTGCAGGCATAGCAAAGGCATAGCAGGCGCTGCCTGCTCTGCTTCCGCCCCCTTGCAGGGCTCTGAAATATCCTGGAGCACCACAAGCGGAGCAGACTGCTCAAGCCTGGGGCACCAGCCAGAGGCAGAGCTGAGGTCCATCTACTTGGCAGACAGCCACTGTGGCTCTGCTCCTGGCTGGGAGTTGCCCTGGGCAATGCCATAGAGCTGCGGGCAGTAGCCTTGAGTGGTGGCTGATCTGCCCCTATGCCTATGGTGTGGGGAAGGACACGTTGTGTAGGCAGAACATGGACCGTGGCAGCACTGGGTCCATTTAAAATGGACCCAGGTGGGACTGCAATCGGGCAGACATGGGGGTGCACCCCTGGAGCAGGTCCATGGGATTCATATTTGACTCCCCTCTCCTTTATGCCTCAGATGCAGGCTGTTGCCGAATCCTGCCACTTTGCCCTGCATAATATTGCTAAAATCTGCTCTACTGCCAAAGTAACCCACCTCACCCGTTGCTTTGACCACGTTCAGCCCCTCCTCTCCGCCTTACACTGGCTCCCTCTACAGGAACGTATTCAGCACAAACTCCTGGTCTTCACCTTCAAGGCTCTTTATGGCCTTGCTCATGGGATACTCTTGTATCCTGCCACATTCCTGCCCAGAAGCTTCGCTCCTCCTCTGCTCCCACCCTTGCCTGCTTGCGATTCCCTTGCTCCTCTAAACATTTTTGCCCCGTTTCTCTTTCTGCCCCCCCATGCTTGGAACTCCCTCTCTGGATACACTGTTCTGCTCCCTCCCTTCCAACTTTCAAATTCCTCCTGAAAACCTACCTCTTCTGTCAGGTTTTCCCTGGCTTATCATGAGTGAAAATGCATCCTCTTCCCTCCTTCACTCGGAATCTCTTCCCTGTAACTAAGTTAAACATGTGCACCTACATTTTCTCAAACTCATGCAAGTATCCTTGTCTCTCCTGATGTTCACCTCTCCCTTGTCTCTTAGACTGTAAGAAGCCCTTTGGAGTAGGGATCTGGCTATAACTACTGATTTACAGTGTCAGGTACACCACTGGTGCAATATAAATAACAACAACAACAACAATAATAAATAAATAATGGGTGAGCACCACCACATCTGTCTCAAAACACCCAGAAAAGCCTTTCCAGTATGAAAAGAAGATTTGTTTTCTTTAGAGTAAGAAGTGATCAATGATATTCTAATATCAAGGCACACTCAGCTCCCAAGGTTGCTAAAAGAGGTTCAAATACATGCATAGGGATCTAGCTCTAAGAAAAGACCTCATTTTAGTATGCTTTACAGAAACCTAAGAGGAGCTAATGAGAGAACAAAGGCCACAAACAGCATTGCTTATGTTTTGAGAGAGATAAACAGATGGTGCAAACTACCAGGAACACAACAAGAAACCTTCTAAAACAGCCTTTTCAAAATTAGTTGAAGGTTAGGGTGAAAGCTGTTTTGTTTAGTGTCTTTGGAGGGGGAAAACAGTAAATAAAGAAATGTGAGACTATGTCTAATTTAAGAACCTGAATCCAGACAGACTTCTTAGGTCAAGTTTTCATTGTCCATCCCCAATGGTCTTATGTTGCTACAAAATAAATAATAGCTTAAAGAATCTGATGAGTCACAGAAAATATGGTGTCTGAATTCAATTATGAGAGTCATGGGTTTAATATCACTGAGGTTTTGCTTTCACTGAACCCCTTAAGGACCACATCTAGTTTTTTTGGGACTGACATACTTGCCTACATTATTGTAACTTCACATTGGTTTATTAATTGCTTGTGAAGTTATATTAGTCCCAACTATTTTTCTTTAATTGTGGCTATTTAAATAGCTATGTTTGGTTCTTTTTTTTACAAATTGATACTGTACTGGTAACAATGGATCTTTTCTGTCTCTCTACTTGGACGTTTCCTATCAAAAATAAATAGCTTTGATCTGTTCTAAAACAACACTTTTCATTCAAATTGTTTTCTTGCATTTCTGGTTCCTGCAGTGCTGGCACAGACTCTATTAAGTTCACCACTGCATGAGAGAACTGGATTTATAACACAGGATTTGAAAATAACATCCACACAAGTTAGCTTTCCTTGAACATTTAGTCTTTGTGCTTTTGTGAAAATGATGCCTTCAGAGAATACAGAGTTGGCTGCATGGATCTGAATTATGGACACTTGCAAAACATAAACTACATAACTTGGATCATGTTCAGAATTCCAGAGTCCAACCTCATCTGACATGTGTTGAATAGCAATACTCCAAAGCCAAAGCTTTGTCCAAATATGGACAATAAAGTCACAATTATGTCAAAACAGTGTCAAACAAGTCAGGTTTCCCTAAAAAGTCAATGTTTATCAATTTACACTTTAACACACAAAAGTTAGATTATTCATTTGGTATGAGAGAAGATAAAACAGAAACAAACAGTTTTACATTTTTAAAAATAAGATTAACATAACATTCAAAGATTCCAAAGAAGTGACTGATCTGTAGACACATTTAGTTTGATTGCTTTCAGATAAATTAAGCATTACCATGGTCCAAAAAAATAATTCCCAATAAATATTTGTCTCTTTCAGTTAACAGTTTAAACTCATACCTGTATATTTGAAGTCTGTGTACTCATATCCTCACCACATGGACCAGCCAGCCATCATTCTTGATGTAACCAAGCCAAGCACGTGCACCTGGGACCTCACATCTTTGTGAATGTTACACCCCTTGTCTCTTCTTCTGTTCCCCTTCCTTCGTCTCCTCCACCCCCCGTCTCCCACATTATAAGCCCTAGGGCAGGGACCGTGTTTATTCCATTACTTTGTAAAGCGCCAGGTACATTGCTTGCGCTATATAAATGCTTGCTAATAATAATAATAATAATAATAACAATAATTCATAATAATATTTCTCTCTATGTACTGCAAAAGTATAAGAACTCTTACAGAGACAATGAGACAGGAAGGTTATTTCAATGACACTTCTTCCATGTTAACCCCAGGAACCAAGCTTTAGGGACAGTGGCTTCCCCTGTGAAGCTGTATATACCAGCTGTACCTCTCTTTTTCAGCTGACCCAGACCCTGCTGTCTCGGTGCTATCCCAGTGTCTGGAGGCCGTGGCGGAATGGATGTGGCGGAGCAGACTGAAGCTCAACCCCGATAAGACAGAGGTGATGTTGGTGGGAAGAGCGAGGGAGGTGTCGGCCCCCACTGATTGGGGGGGTTCGCCTCCTATAGCTCAGCAGTTTTGGAGTCTGGGGGTGATATTGGACGCAGATCTCCGCCTGGAGCGACAGGTGGAGGTAGTGGTGAAGGCTGCCTTCCGCCAGTTATATCTGGTGTGGAGGCTGCGTCTGTACGTCTCTGGCCTGGACCTGGCCTCCCTCATCCATGCCTTCATCACCTCGAGGCTGGACTACTGCAATGCACTCTACGTGGGGCTGCCCTTGTTCCTGGTTTGGAGGCTGCAGCTAGTGCAGAATGCAGCGGCCTGGTTCCTTTCGGGGATGGGCCTTCGGGAGCACATAACACCTGTGCTTCGGACTCTGCACTGGCTGTCAATAGCGAGCCAAGCCAGGTTCAAGGTTTTGGTATTGATCTATAAAGCACTACATGGTCTGGGCCCCTCTTACCTCAGGGACCGCCTCGCCCTCCGTGTCCCAGAACGGCTCCTTCAGTCTGCTGGGGGTGCCGTCTTGGAGGTCCCCCGTGTTAAGCGGGGGGCCACAATGGAGAGGGCATTCTCGGTGGCCAGGCCGCACCTTTGGAATTCTCTCCCGGAGGAAGCTCACCTGGCCTCAAGCCTTTTAACATTCTGGTGAATTTGCAAAACCTGGCTGTTCACCCAGGCCTTTGGAGAGGGGGGGAGGGTGAGTTAGGTTTTTTTTAATCCCCCTCCACCCTTATTTATTGTATTTATTATTTTTATGTTCCCTAGTCGTGTTTTAATTGTAATTTTATGAGTGTTTAAAAATGTTTTATAATTGTATTTTTACTTAAGACTGTTAGCTGCCCCGAGCTGTTTCAGGAGGGGCGGGGTATAAATTTGATTAAATAAATAAATAAATAAATAAAGTGCCTATTCTTTTGCTCTGCGACGACGTGTGAAGCAACCCAAAGTACTTAATGCTGAAGGAGAAACAATGCTAATTCTCACAGCCAGGATTCCTTTCTCCATAGGGCCTTTTCACATGTGTGCAGAGGGGGGGCCATGGTGGGTGTGCAGGGGGGGATATCTGTAACAACGGTGCCCGTGGTGTGTGTGTGTGTGTGTGCATGCTCCTGTGCTCCACCCATCACCCATGCACGGAGCAACGGGCTCCAATGCCGGTTGCTCCGTGCGTGAAGATGGGTGTGTGCCCATGGGAACAGGCACAAACCCACCTCCACCCACCACGGGCACACAACCATCCCCTCACCCATCGCGGCCCATTTGAAAAGGGCCATAGAAGACTGAAACAAATAATTCCCTTCAAAATTCTTCCAAAGCCACAAACCACACCCAACAGCTATGGCTATTTAGTTTATACCAGAGCATTAATTAATTATTATTATGGTCAGAGCATAACACTTAACCACCCCATGCAATGCCCCCTTTGATGAATCAGTGCATAACCGTTAAACCCCCCACCCCAAACCGGCTAGGGTGGCCAGATATGCAAATATTAGAGGACACATGAGAAATACAGGTTTCAGGGCCGCATTGGAGTTAATGCAGTCCTGTAACCTGTATTTCTCATAAGTATCCTCTAAAATTTGCATATCTGGCCACCCTACAACCAGACCCTCCCTCTCACAGAAGGGTAAGTGCATAAACCTCCCCACTTCCCACCAAAATTCAACACCCCACCCTCCCCACAGAGGGTCCAAACACATTTCACTCTCCCACACATCCTCTCCATCCTTTAAAAGCATGAACAGCATCAGTAGTCTCCAGTGGCCATGATGTCTGGCCCATGCTTTTTTTACTTCCCCATTAGTAAAAACAACTTTCTGTTTTAAGGAGGATTACTGTTTTCTAAAGTCTGAAAATAGGGGAATACCCAGGTAAAAACTCTGGCAGTTATGAGATTCCACCATGAGAGACAAGGTTTTCTGAAGCAAGAGGAAAACTGCCCCATTCCAAGGGCCTCCGTAACAGCCACATTAGAACTAGATACCCACCACTGGATGATCTCAGTGATCTGCGCCTCCCAGTGCGCCACAGATTCCTTTTTGTCTGCTAGGTCTCTCATCTCTTCTTCCAGCTGCCGGTTGTTTATGCTTAGTCTCTCAAACATGGCTGTGAGCTGAATTTTAAAAGAGAATTTTAAAAACATGATTAACCTGTAGACAGCTGAAACTTGACCCTGTAGATCAGTGGTTCCCAATGATTTACCTGTATGATGACCCCCATTTTGAGACATATATATTTCCATGATCCCAGACAACAACACATGCAAATTATATAAAGTATCAATGGGATGACAGCCCCATCTCAGATGGCTTGACTCCACTGTGAGTCCCAACCCAAAGTTTGAGCAGAGGTTCCCCGAATGGTCCAAACTGGTATTTGCTGAATTTTGCACTTCTTTTTTACTGCATGGGACCATGAGGTCATATTTAAATCGGAAAATGTGGTCACAAAGGCAAAAAGCTGGGGAACCACTGCTCTAAAATCAAGAGGGCTGAGACAATCCAAGTTGCTCAAATAGTTTTGTCTCCATGTACACATTGCCTTTAAAACCCATGTCCGCAAGCAACACCACATCATGATAAATGTTGCATGACATAAAGTCCTAGCTGTGCTGAAAGGCTTCTTTTAAATACCAGAATTGCTTTTCTGGTCTGGCAAACAAATCTGCTCTGGAAATACCATGAGTCTCACACTCTTGTGATGCTTCTGTCAAACCTTAGTGCTTGATCTTGCAGCACTTCGTGCCTGTGCTGTGCATGCAGCAGCAGAAGACTAAAACAGCTGAGCCAGACAGGGAATGCAGGGAAACGTGATCCTTTAGGAGAGCTCTGCCATGCTGCCACCAAGTTACTCCTGCTTGGTAGCCAGGCCAAAGTCAATAAGGAAATGTGTTGCTATGTCTCTGACATTCCTATATTCTGCCCACTTCTCATCCTGTTTTTGTCCTGCATTTCTGTAGATACAGAGCAGGTGGGCAGGAAGCTTAAACCTTACTACAACTCTATACAGTTACAATAGCTAATTTTACTTACTTCCACGCATAGCCTCCACTCACACAAGTACTTTTCATTACCATAAGGGATCAGATAAAACTACGCTACATATTTATTCACATAAGTCAAATCTGGACAAGCTACATAGACTCAAACATGAACACCCTTGTCATATGACCACAGAACCTATATTTCCTTTAATAAGGCACTGCTACTAGCATATTGATGTAGAAGTAAATTTATTTTGCTCTTGTTTTCCTATGTGATTAATAATAATAAATGGAGTGTTTATCAGTGAACATGGGTCTCCTCTGTGGTCAATGCCTGTAGCTCTATCTAAATATTGAGTTCCTTGTGCTCTTTTCCTAGTTCCTAATGATTTATTATTATGAACGTTTATAGATCTTTCTTAAAAAGTTCACATATATTATTTGTCAAAGTATAACTGAAAGCTTTAACTGAAAGATTATGGCAAAGTACAAAAATATCAAAGCTATTTGTCATTAGCGGTACTTGCATCACATAGATGTCTATACTGATATGGAAACATTTTTAGCTTACTGAGCATGGCAGTAAGAATTCTTCAATGATTTTTTAAAAATACAATGAATTTTTAAAATAATAATAATAATAATAATATGTTGGACTCCTTTCTTTAGGTCATCTTGGTAAAGTTTTGCCAACTAGCAATGAACTGGAACAAACCAGTAAAAAAAAGAAAAAAAAAGAAGAAAAGAGGAAGATTAAAGAGAAAGAGAAAGCGTACCAAGCTGAATTATTTCTTGCACAATTCTCCTTTCATTGTAATTACATATTTCACTCAGTATATGGTAAAGATGCCTTGTAATTTGTAGGGTTTTTTAATCTCAAAGTAGCACTTCCTCTTACAAGGCAGAAATGACCCAGTGATTTTTGTGGCAATCAACATGCAAGTACATGTTAAGTAATGACATTATTGAGTAATTACATAGGGTATTTTCAGACAATACGAGATCACAGTCAACCACAGTGAACCACGGTCAATCCCACGGCGGGGCCAAAGTGCCCTGAACGTCTGTTTCGCGGGCGCCAGATGTTCACCACAGTCAATCCCCACCACGGGTCAAAAATAACCACGCTTCCAGAACGCCGGCCCGGACCATCTCCGAAAGCGTGGTCAAAACGATTTGCACCGGGAAACAAATAAAAGTAACGCTTGAACGGCAACCACCGGCCGGAATCAAGCAACATGATTCCCAGCCGGGGACAAAGCATGCAGTGTCGTTGCCAGGCAATGAGCAACAACACAGGCCAGGGAGGGAGATTTAAAGGGCACACAGCAGCAGAGGAACGTGGCGGGATGGAGCGAGGCGGAAGGGAGAGGAGAGTGAAGGGCGAGAGAGCAAGGCGGGAGGAGGAGGAGGTGGAGGAGGCACAGGCAGAGGAGGCGGTGGTCGTGCTGCACATGGAGGCGGTGGAGGGACCGCAACAGCAGCCGGGACGAGCCACCCCGGCACCTTCCAGATGCTTTGACCACGGCTCGGGATCGGTGTAACGTCTGTTGCACTGCCCCGGGTCGTGGTCTGCCGGTTCGATTTTCTGCCGTGGTGCCGCTCCCGTCACATCTGTTTGGGGCCTCTCTTGCCCACGGGGGGTGGTTAGCCAACTCGCCACTGCTAGGAACCCACTGTGGTGAACTGGGCACCTGTAACGTCTGAAATCACCCATAGTAATTTGGGTCATGCAAGCAAGTTGTTATTGCTTTGCTTTGAGTTAAGGAACCATTTAGAATTGCATTGAAAATGGTATAACATCCAAGTAATTTAGTTTCTTTTTAATAGAAAAGATAACATTCTAAATGATACACTATAGCAATATTAGAACTTCTGAGCCTGATTTAGGAATGGCTGGGTGAACTCGTATGCTGTGTGTTAGGCTGGAGGTCTGAAGAGATCGTCATAATTGTCCCTTTTGGCCTTTGGGTGGCCAGATATGCACATTTTAGAGGGCACACGAGAAATACAGGTTGCAGGGCTGCACTGGAGCCAATGCAGCCCTGCAATCTGTGTTTCTCATGAGTGAGAATTTGCCTTGCTAGTTTCTTCCACTTCCCAGTTATTCTTATGCAGTGGGCGTAATTCTTGTAAAATTCTCTAGCCTCAGCTAGGCAACTCACCTTATCAAGTTCATTGGAGAGCTTCCTGTTTTCCTCTGTCAGCAGAATCTTCTCCCGCTCATATTTCTGCTTGAACTCTGCTTCAAACTCCTCTCTTTCACTTTGGCTAAGGAATAAAATCCAATCAATCATTGTGTACTGAAAGCTATCCACGTTTCGGTATTCTGTATACATAATTACTACTATATGTAAAGGCTGAAATGCTCAGTAGCTAAAATTAAACAACAACATGGTAATCCATCCAATTACTAAAATGTGAATAACATGATTATTTGCTTAGTTTCAGGATGATGAGACAGTGTGTTGTGTGTTATCAATATACAAATTAACCTTTCAGCACCATAGGATTAATAGATCCCAAGCTAGCTAATGTTTATCAGTCTATTTATAAATACCTTATCCTTTGACCTAAATATCCACATTTCCAGACTAAAGCCCATAAATATGTTAAGGCTGGGAAACATCCCCACAAAATTCAGAACACTTCCGTTAAGCATAAACCCTCTCAATGCACAGTGCAATTGGTAAAACTGCATATTAATTTTTATACCTCTTGGCAAATTTGGGGCCCAGCAAGAAGAGATGCTAAATACAGAGCCTGAATCTACAAGCCGTCTTAGAGTTCAACTCCCACAGGGTTTTCGGAATTGGACCCATTATAATAAAAACTTGTCAATGCAACATTCATAGGCTAATTCAGCAGGTAGTGATTCACTGTGCAGGAAACAGAGCCACCAGATACTAACCATAACAGAACAGCTATAATCCTCTACTGACTGTAGACTACAAAACACAGTTTTATTGATTGATTGATTGATTGATTGATTGATACCCCACCCCTCCTGAATACAGCTCGGGGGCGACTTCCAGCAATAAAATACAATTTAAAACAATCCAAAAAACCCACTTAAAAACACTTCATGAAAATATATAAAATAACATATAAGACATTTAAGGAATAGCCAGGCTTATTACTGTCATTTTGTTATTTTCCTCACCATTTCCAGAGTTTGGGACTGAAAATGTCATGATATTTCAATACACACAGTTCTCCACCGTCCCTGAATTGTTCCTTGCAATGGGTAGATTATCTAATCCTTAAAATTGCACATTTCTGTGTACTACTGAGTCCAGGTGCTGCTGCACTGTTGTAAAGCTACTGTGATAGCAACCAAAGCCTCCAGACTTGCAACCAAGATTGGTTGTTTCCAACTCTTCCCCTATTCAGATGCACTTCATTCAGCAGAGAGGGAACACTTGTAACATAGAGCTGACTGAATCAACATTAGCTTACTCAAGGAATCTTGAGACAAAGTGGTTCAAATGATATCTTTTATCATTCCAAGATATGCAGGATTTTGCACCCTGACATGCGCGAGAGAAACCGCGGCAGATCCCCATTCGCACCGGCCCTTTTCCTGTCAGCCGGCTCCTCCGCAATGCCGTATCTTCCCTGGCCCCTCCCTCTGCTGCCACTGCCGCCGCAGATGTGAACACAGCCTTAGAAGCTTGTATCAAGACAAGCCAGTCTTGCTGTCCAGTCTCCTTGGAGACTGCTGTATGCTCTGTCCAGTCTCCTCTGAAGCATGGCTCAGGCTGCTGGATACTCTGTACAGCAGTCTGGTCTTTACCTGGACTAAGCTCTGTACTGGTGTGCACAGAATTCTAATAAAGACAACTTGACTACACTATACAATTACAGCTTTCTCTTTGGTGCTGGAATCGAAAGGAGGAATTACCACCCCAAACTAACACTGGGCACTATGACCCTCTTTCCCAGTCACACAGAAATTTTTTATCAACCACTGAATAAAGAGTAGGATAATGCAGCAGATCCAGAACACCATGCACTCCCCATTGAGCCTGCCTCTAGTCACAGAATATCAAAGACTAATTTATGGAATTTTTAAATTGCAATTGCAGGTAGCTGATATGTAGTTTAATAATGGATTAATAAGACCAGAGGACTCCCAATCTGTGGGTTGGGACTAGAGTTGAGACAGCATATTATTTGCTACCTGTGGGTAATACTTGCAATTTTGGGTAGTTGGTCAGGTGCCTGATTGGTAGTCAAGGACCAATTCAGGCACCTAATTTACTCGAAATACTGGGTATTGCCCGTACCAAATCACAGACTTTCCATTTTACCGTCTGATTTTGGTAATGAAAAGCCGCTAAATCAGTATGGGAAGGCTCACTAAATCAGTACACAAGGTACCAATTAGTATCAGATGTTACCGAGTCGAATCAGGTACTGTAATTCCGACATGTATTTTTACAGATATTCGTTTCTGCTCTAGTTGGGGCCCATTTGTCACACTTTACATGTCTTTATGGCAGTTTGGGGTCACAGGTTTATATTTAAGACTCAAAATGGGGGACATACAAACAAAACGTTGTAAGCTTAGACTGTGCCATACATACAGCAAGTGGAAGTTTGTATGCAATTTATGCAGGTATTGAGATGTTTAAAAAGTGATTTGTAAAAAGTCAAACAAAATAACAACAATCATTCAGAGGTGTAGCTAGGTGAGAATGGGCCCCCTGCTGGGCACTCGACTCTAGTGTGCAGCACATGCACTCTACAAGCATTTGGGGTCCCCAGGCTTGTGGGTCCCAATGCGGCTGCACCTATTATAACTACGCCCCTGCAAACATTGGAAACTCTTTCCCAAAGCTCTCAAATTTAATTGCAAACAGAACAGTATTTGAGATGTGATGGAGAAATTATATCCTAGTCTTACTCTGTCACTAAGATAGAATTTGGCAAGGAAGTATAGCAATTCTGAAAGAACTTCCTCAAAAAGCAGAGAAGCCATCATTGGACTGATTATGCTGAAGCCATTTAAAAGTATTCCTGGTTTGAATTTCCTATTCCTAATTTGAAATTCATTTAATGTTAAAACCAGACTTTGAAATATAGTACAGTACATTAGACAGCTCTAAAATCGTTTGTTGCTAGGCATCCTTTGAAACATAACACTTCTTTCTAACAATGTAATATATTAATCATTACTGTTTAAGCTCTAATTCAGAAATCCACCACCATCCCCCTCTTCCAGACTAACAAATTCCATGCATATGATGAGCAGTCTGGGGAAGAGCCAGAAAAGATTAAAGCATTAGCTGTCAGAGGAAAAGAGAATAGACCGTGCTGCTTTGTGGGAGACATGGGTTCAAGGCTAACTTCTCAGACAATACATCAAGCCCTTTGAAAACATTTGGGTACTTTGTCTAGCTTTGTATGTATGTATGGGTTTATGATTTGTTTTGCTTTTTCTTGGTTTTGTTTGTTTTACATTTTGACCACCATTTGTTAGGCCAATTCATAACCAGATGGTGGAAGTGCTTGGTTTGTCTCAACTGCTGCTGGCGTGGTGTAGATAATTAATACATGGTTAGCTTTTGTAACCAGAACTTTAATTTACAATGGTGATAGTCCCTGTAAAAGTAAATCAAATGGGCTAAGGAATGTGCAAAGGAAAATGGCGGAGATGAAGCCTGATGGGAGGAGATGAAGACTTGGAAATGAAGGTTAAACTCCACCCAATTTTATTAAGTGTGCCTTATACAAACCTACTCTTTGAGCAGACAGAGAGATGAAACAAAACCCATACTCTCTCCAAAGCCTGGAATCCACTGCTCCCAACCATCTCTCTCTCTCTCTGAAACCGGAGCTGTCTATTGGTTCATAAACTTTAGAATTCATGCCCATGTACTGAGTTAGCCTGTAACTCTCAAAATAAGTGAATGTAAGGCATGAATGAAATACAACACCACCATGTATAGTACAGGTATATGAGACCATATACCTGGAATCAGGGGGGAGAGTGTGGAACTGAATGGAATATCCACATGCAATAATCTCCTTGACCCATCGGTCTGAGGTAAGGGAGGTGGTAAAAGGGCTGGAGACGGTTACGGAAAAGAGGGGAATGCAGGGAAACTCCCTTGACCTGGGTAGCCTCAAAAACGCTGTTTGGGGAGGGGTCCCGTAGATGAGGTGGAAGAGGATTTGCCCTTGCCCCTCTGTTTTGAGAAGCGTCGTTGGGACTGGGAGGAGGGTGGTTGTTGCTGTTGAAAGGAGGGTGTAAACCTTCTATTACTCTGAAATGAGGGTAGGTAGCGATGTCTAGTCTGGTAAGGATGGTAAGAAGAGGAGGGATAGAAGGGTCTTTTTCGAATGGAGCGAATCACGCCCGTAGACCTGGCCGTCTGGCACATCTCCTTAACCTTTTTCAGAGTCTTGTCAATGGAAGCCGCAAAGAGACCATCCCCATCGAAGGGGAGGTCCTCGATGCGGGTTTTGTTTTCGGGAGCTAGGGCGGTGGATCGCAGCCAAGCATGGCGCTTGAGGGTAATAGCAGAGGCCATACCTCTGATATTGGCATCAGCGATATGCATGTTGGCCGTGAGTTGAAACCTGGCCATCTGCATGCCCTTCTGTTGAAGGGCTGAGATTTGGGTTGGGTCGGAAGCCCTACTTAACTAAGCCCACAGCCAGTGCTGGTATCCAGAGAGGGCAGAGCCATAGTTGGCAGCTCGGAGGGAAAGAGATTCAGAGGAAAACACCTTCCGCCCTAAAACATCTAGACGTCTCCCCTCCTTATCTGCAGGGGAAGTCTGGAGTCCGCCCGCCCTGGACTTTAAAGAGGCAGCTGCTATGACTAGGGAGTTAGGAACCGGATGTCTAAAGAACATTTCAGCTCCCTCCCTGGGTATGGCATACAGCGAGTCTGCCAACTTGTTGGTGAGTGGGGCGGAGGCAGGTTTAGCCCACACTGATTTCGAAGGCTCCAATAGTTGATCTAAAATGGGTAGCATGATCTGCCCTGAATCCCCAGACCCAAGGATTCCAAAGACTGGACCAGATTGTGATTTTTTTACAATCTTGGTGGGTAGGTTGGGAAGAGCAGAGGTAGGCCTTTTAAGCATGTCCTGAAAGGCCTTGGTGTCCTCGGTGGAGAGGGAAAACGAGGAGTCCGATATGACATCGGGGGGCGGAGGAGAAATGGTTTCGTCTTCATCCTGCAATGACGAGGAGGAAGATCCAGAGTCCGCACCCTCCGAGGATATGTCCTGCTCCTGCTCCAAGTGTGTCGAGACAGGAGGGGGCACTCTCGTGACTGGAGCAAGCAGCGAGTCCAAAAGAGATGGTCCTCTCATCGGGTCTAACCTGGATTGTAGGTAGGTAGACGCCGGGGGAGCTACTGGAGCCTGTTGCGTCACTGAAGGTGGAGGCAGTACCAGTGGTACCGGCGGTACCAAAGGTTGCTGTGCACTTCGCCGACGCGAGGTGAGAGGAGGAGTAGCCGTACGTTCCGGAGAGTCGGAAAGGGGCCTGGAAATCATGGCCATCGGAGGTGCCCTAGGAGGAGCGGGGGGCACGAATAGGGGTGGCGGTTGGTAATAAGCTGGCTGGTTAAAGATTGGAAATTTCCTCTCAGAGTGGTAGGGGGATCTTGATGGGTGCCAATGGTACCGGTATTCCATGCGCTCGTAATCATGGTAGTGAGGAAGGTTGCTTCTGTGGTATCGCGGGTCGAAGTCATCATGGCGGTACCGGGAGTCACCATGAGGCGAGCAGCAGGAGCATGGTGACTGGGAACGATGGTCCCAAGAAACCCTGAACTGTCTCTCAAGTGAGAGCTCATGGCGGTCAGTTCCACGGGGCAACTCCACGTCAGACGTTTCCTCCCTGTATCGGGAGCCAGAACGGGACCGATGACGTCTCTGATAGTCATGATGCTCCGAAGGGGGTAGCGGAGGGGTACGTTGTGTGACCGCTGTCGTGGGTACCAACGCTGCCGGTGCCATCGTTGGTGTAGTTATGTCGAGCGGTACCGGCTGTACCAGAGTCGGCTCCGCTCTAGCCAGGGCGGTAGGGGCTGGGGTGGCTGTTGCCGGCAGTACGGGAGTTACCTCCGCCGCAGGGGCCAGGAGGGTTGGTGACTGAGGCCTCGGTGCCGGTTGGGAGAAAAGAGTCTCCACCAGTAGTGGGCGGGTTAAGGCCGCCTCATTGGCACTGCGGGATCTTTTTCTTTTTGTGTTCGCCTTGGCGTCTGTGACAGTCTTTAGATGAGGCTGCAATGGTACCGGCACCGGTGGTGCCTGTGGTACCGGCGGTTGCCGAGTGTGGGCCGGTTCCGGCGGTAGCCAAGTGCGAGGGCGAGGCCATCCGCAGCTCCGTTTGTCTGGGGGCTAGCCCCTGGGGTTGCGCGGTAGAGACTGCAGGCGAATCCATTACAGCCGGGTGAGAAGAGAGCGCCAGAGGCCCGTCTTCCCCGCCCTAAAGAGCTCTCCTCGTCAAGAGTTCCTGCAGCCGCAGGGCTCTTGTTCTTAGGGTGCGCGAAGTTAGTTTAGTGCAGTAGGGGCAGGTCCTAGTGTTATGCCCCTCTCCTAAGCAGGCGAGACAGAGATTGTGAGGGTCACTCACCGAGAACGTGGCTGGGCAATCTGCGCAGCACTTGAAGCCTGGCTGCTTAGGCATGCCTCGCTAGCCCTGGAGGGGGGGCCGAGAGCGAGTAAAGCCAGCCGGTGGAGGAACTAAGGAGTCCTCTACACCGAGATATTAAAGTCTTCTTTCTTCTTTTTCTTTTGTTTTAACTACTGTACTGACAGTGCTGAGAAGCACAGAGGTCTTCCAACGCGGCGCGGTTGGAAGGAACTGAGGCGGCAAGGGCTCCGCCCCCTTTTATAGCCACCCGCGCTTCGGAGCGGGTGGGCGGGGGGAGGGAGGGGCGGAGCCCTCACCTTATTCTAGTTCTTTCCAGGACATCTTCTGCCTGGAAACTGCTGACAAGAGTCAGCAGGAAGTGAATCCCATTAGTGAGAATCG
>QEPC01001283.1:1101187-1116041 GCA_003113815.1 Sphenodon punctatus
AAATGCAAAATCTATTTAATCTTATTTGACATATGCCCTGTTTTTGCAAGTGTCTATTCCAGCAGTCCTGCCTGACTCTGTATAAAACCCACAGGTGTTTCCTCAACCTTGAAATACTACCTAATGCCCCTTGGCAGGTGTACATGATGTTTTGTACACGATAAGCCAAAGGTTTCAGGTAAAGAAGAAAATCCAATAAAACTTCATAAACCATAAGCCTAAATAATGTTCTCTTAAAGGAGACTATCAAATATGAAGTCAAGCAGCAGCCTCATTTCTTTGGTGCTAACATTTATGCCTCACTCATAAATCACTGAGCAACCATGCATCCAAGTCAGAACATTTGTTTTCTTTTCCCAAGGCCGTAATCGTGGAAAGGGCTTTTTATCAAGTCCATGTTTATTAAAATGTCATACTAGAGAGAGGCATGACACACTGTGTAGCATCAATAGTACATAAAGCACACAATAAAGGTTTAAGGCTCTGATCCTCAAGGTAGCAAGGTAGCAACACAAGCTTCATTCACTTCAATGGGGCATGCACTGGCACAGGACTTGGGAGGTTCAAAACCAAAATCGCTCATCCGGGATTTCATATAACCAACTTGTGCATTTGTGTGGAATCCCAGTAAATGAAAATACCCTTTGCTCAGATGTGCTCTAATGGAACCTGGTGCAGCATCAGGTCCTTTATTAAAAAGAAAAGAAAACAAAAACCCCAAACCCTTTTGTATTATTGAGACCTGTTCCTTGGCTTGGGATATTAGAGCTATAATGGGTATCTCATTTTGTACCCACAGGCTTTCACGTGGCATTTTAGATGCCCAATCGCCAACGTATTTCAACTTGCTGTGTAGCTGTTTTAGTGCTTCTCTCAATGTACCTAACCATTTTCCTGTCTTGGTAAATGGCGCAAAACAGAAAACCAGAAATTCAATAAGAGGATTTCAGTAATTTGGGTAACTCATCGGGCACTAAATAGGTATTATAATATTAATAATAATAATAATAATAATAATAATAATAATTTTATTAAGGGAGCTAGCTTTCACCATGTCCCAAAGCAGGAAAGAAAGTAAAATAAAAACTCAAGTACAAAAACCCCTCCATATAGGGGACAGATGATACATGACACAATATACTGAGATGTTGGACCATTAATACCCAATCAGCAAGACAGACAGGTTGAAGGAGAACGCCAAAGTAAGCTATATAGCCAGGCCAAAAAGCACGTATAGCTCAAGAATTACACTTACAGAGCTCACGGGCCATCAGAGCCAAGCTGACTACAAGGTCAGCGGCTTTAGCAGTTGTGAAAAATACCAACAACTGGATGGGGGAGCAATATGGCCTCAAAGCAAGCCCATAGGTAAGAAATAGCTCCCTCGCATACTGCGTAAGGGGGCAGACAAATAAAGTGAGGAGTAGATCTTCAACGCACCCTGAATTACAGCTGCATAATCTTCTTTTGTACGGTATTCCACAACGCTTCCCTTCCAACACTTTAGTAGGTAACAGGTCGAACCTCAAGAGATTCAAAGCCCTGCGTAGACCAGGGTCTACCAGTATATCTAGGAATGGTTCGGGCCCAATAGTACACTTGAGCTCCTTGTATAGTGGAGCACTCTTGAGGACTCGCACCTCCCCTACATCCAGCTGTAAAGCTTGGTCTATAAGCTGTTTATGGATAAGTCTCTTTCTGATGCATTGGGGGGATGGAGTTGAGCATCTCTGGGGAGAAACCCAAGTTATGGAGCTGGCTCACCACCCTATTACTCCATGAATACGGAGAGGACCATATCCTAGTCTCATCATAGCAACAATGAGGTAGCCTATCCTCTGACATACCTTCCAATCTATTCCAGTAATTCAATGCGGCCATGAGAATTTTTACTTTTATAGGCAAAGTTCCGGTTTCAAGGCGCAATAAACAAGCGGGGACACACTTAAGTAGTGCGAGCAGGGTTCTCAGGAACAAATTTTGAGGTAACTCAAGGGCCTCAGTAGAGGCCAGGCTCCAAATTTCAGCACCATACAAGGCACATGTTCTAGATTTCACACTGAAAAGCTTCAATGCTGGAGCCACCAGTCTACCCCCATAGAGCCTCCAGAATCTCAGCAAACCCAAGACTGCCTGTTGGAATCTAAGCTTAGTCATCTGGATATGCATCCGCCAACTAAGATTGTCAGCAAAGCGTAATCCTAAATAGGAATAGACAGAGACCTGCTCGAGATTGATCCCATCAAGAGTCCACTTATACTGCCTGTACCTCCTAGAGCACCTCCCTGCTACCATTACTTTGGTCTTTTGGTAATTAATGGAGAGCTGCATATTAGCACAAAATTGGCCGAATACGGCCAACATTCTCCTCAGCCCCAGACCAGAAGGTGACAAAATTGCCATGTCATCGGCATATAAAAGAATTGCAAGAGGCTGCCCCAGAACCCTTGCAGGGAGGCAGTGATCCCGGGTCACTGCAGCCACTATCCCATTTATGTAAAAATTGAACAAAAAAGGAGCAAGGACACAGTGTTGCTTTACCCCATTAGACACAGGAACCTGATCTGTAAGTCGACCATCATTGCCCACTCAAACCCTCAGAGCCCAACTGGAGTACAATAAATGTATCAGATATAGTCTCCGATTCATATTGGAATAATTTATCCCAAAGGATATTACGATCAAGGAGATCAAAGGCCGAACGCAAGTCCAGGAAGGCTATATATAAACTGCCTTTCCTGATACTCACGTATTTCTCCATTAGGTGGCTAAGTATATAACAGTGATCAATCGTAGAATGTCCTGCCCAGAACTCCGTCTGTTCTTCTGGAAAATAATTGGTCAACCTAGCCCAAGCTTCCAATTTGCCAAGTAAATATCTGGCATAAAGCTTGGCGATCACATTAATCAAGCTGATTGGCCGAAATGTCTGAGGGAGTTTTTTGTCCCCTTGTTTGTAAATGGGGATCACAATACTGATGTTCCATCCTGCCGGGATGATTCCAGAATTACTAATCGAGTTAAACAGGTGAGCAAGAATCGGTAGCCACCAGTCAAGATTGTGCAAAAACATCTCTACTGGCATGCCATCAATCCCTGGCGCTTTCGGTTTGCGCACAGTGCTAAATAACAGTCTGAGCTCCTCACAGTCTACAGGGGGCCACTGAACAGCCTCTCTCAAGGTCTCCTGGGGTATAACATATGTATCGGGAACTCGTGAAAAAATTCCCCCAAAATGGGATAGCTATACGTGGGTAGCCAAGCTTGCCTGGGGAGGGGATGCTCTGAACCCCCAGTTGACCACTGCTCAAAAAGATACATGATCATGTTGATTAAAAGCAGCAGCCAGGTTCATCCACGCTTTGTGCTGGAAAATCCTTTTCTTTTCCTTTATTAGTTTCTTATATCTGCACTTCTCCAATATTAATTGGGCAGTGTAGAACTGATTGGAGCTTGACTTAACCATCCTGCTCCAATTCTTAAGGCAACACTTTTGCTCAGCACACTCAGAATCATACCAATTAGGAGAGGTTCTCGTGTGCCACACTTGATGGCTATAGGATTTTTTAGGTATCAGTGCATTCTTGAAGTGCTCTATCAAAGTTAAATAATGTGATACAATCATAATAGGATCATTCAATTGTGAGTCCAGGATGCACTGCCTAATTCCTACCAGGTCTTCTCTAGTGTAAAGGGATAACTTGCCTCTCCCACAGTCTCTGACCAACGAACCTGGCGCATCACATCCGGCAAGTTATCACCTTCACCGGAGAGCTGTGATAATAAATGGATACCTTCTAAATGGGGGTCTGATAAATCAAAAGTAATAGGCAAATGGTCACCAAAACCTTCCAGCTGTACTTCAAAATTTCCACACCTACTCAGATGGGACTCTTGCACACAAAAATAATCTATTACACTGCATCCCATCTGAGACATAAATGTGTATTGTCCCAGCGGGTCCAAAGCAGACCCACCATTTAATAACTTTCAGCGACCAAGGTATAAAAATCTAAGAAACTGGGCTCCCTGGGCATTAAGTACCGTATCCCTTGATGACCGGGAGGGCCAGAAAAAGTCATCATCTTCATCAACTCCCAATATACCTGCTTGTCTAGATGCAGCATTTCCAATTATCGCGTTAAAGTCTCCAGGCATTATGATGGGCACCTCAGGGAAATCATTTCCCAGCAAATCTACGTAGTCACTTAACTGCTCCCAGAAGGTTGTATCGCATGCTGATTTCGGAGGGATGTAAACATTAAGCAGAATCACTTTTCTAGCAACTTCCAATGAAAACAACACCGCAAGAACGTTCTCAGGAGGGTTTTCTAACAATTTACCAACAAATTGCGAAGTGTTTTTAAGAAGGGTAAGAAGCCCTCCTGAAGGCCGACCACGTTGCACAGTCCTGACTGCTGGAACATCCCAAGCATAATAACCTGGAATAGAAAAATCAGAAGCATTCACGAGTCGGGACTCTTGGATGCAAATGATATCAAATGCATCCAGGAAGTCCCGCACCTCGTGGTTCCATAGCCAGGACCACCCTGCTAAATTCCAGGATGCGATTTTAAATTTAAACCCTGGAACATTGGGCAAATGCCCAGCCCCTAGTCACCCCCTAACCGGGCCCTCAGTTCCTGGCTGGCCTTGTTCATTGTCAGGTGGCCTTAGATTATCCCTAGCCAAATTAGGAGGGGCTACTAAATTGCACTTCCCAGGGAAACCACCACCATCGGTACCGGCCCCAGCGCCCCCTGGACCTCTAACGGGGACACTCCCATCGCTCCCAGGACCCGCTAAATTTCCCTCCTCCTGGCAGGCCATATGCCCCTGGCTCTGTCCACTATCTCCCTGCGACGGAGCCAAATCCAGATTAGCATATGAAGGATTTCCCAAATCAGAGGCAGCCCCACCCTTTGACTTCTATACAAGCAGTCACCTCCATGGAGTTAGACCCAATAACTTTCGCATGATCTGGAGAGCCTATCTCACTGGAGGCAAGTTCTCTCATTTCTGTTAGCTGGGCCAGAGCATGGCAAGCCTGATAAGAGCCCGTGGTGCTGTGGTAATCAAATGTCTTACATACAAGCTTATCCTGTATGGCTAGCAGTTTCCCCCAAAACAAATCTTGCTCTAGGGGAGACATGGCAACCAAAGTGCCTATCAGCTCAACCTCATCTATTTCGGTAAAAGAATTATTGGAACATAGATCAAAGAGCTTAAAGCCTAACTCAGTTGTAGGGAACTGCATCTTCAATGGCCCGAGCTCATTACCGTCTAATTGGGCATTCGGGTCAATTGTTGGCGGTGTTCTTAAGTTGTTATCAGGAGTCTCAGGCTTGTTAAAATCCCCCACCTGAGACTGAGACCCATTAGATTTACTCTTAAGGTTGATCTTGAACTCAGGGGCTCTAACTCCATACACTCCATCCCTACCGAGGATGCTGCCTGGCTCGGCCTATTATTAAACATGTCAGATGGATTGGCCTGCGAATAAGAAAAGACCCTATCAATGGAGACACCCCATTGCTTAAGCGAACGACAGGCCTGAAACAACTTCAAAACGCTGCTTCGACAAGACGATTTTGCTGATTTCCTCTGGGGTCAGCTTGATCCCAATAAGGAATAAAACATTACGGGCCACCATAGGCTTGGTGTCCTAATTGGGAATAACCCCATTCCACAAGGGTCTAGCACTGATCTATATTGCTGTATTTACCACCCTCATCTTTCCATGTCTAAGTGGTCTATCCCCTTGTAGCATATGTGTTCTTGAAAACGGTGATTTCACATTGGTCCTATTACGTTGCATGGGATATACACATTCATTCTCTGAATGAGAAGCTGATCTGCTCACACAAATCATAATTCTGCAGACAGCCACCCAGTTCAGTAATCACCTGCTGCAATTTCCCTCTAACAGAGAGCAAAACATTACCCCATTTTGTAAAATCACCGTACAAAGAAGAAATTGAGTCAGAGTTCTGAACACATAAATCTCTGAGTACACAAGTACTAGGTTCATCAATCCCGGGGCAGTTAGACCCAGTGGCATCAGAAGGTGTCTTGTGAAAACCATCACTCGACAAGCATTCTACAGCTTCCTCATTGGTCAAGCAACGAGCTCCCAAGTCACCATCCTCGTGGATCAAACTGTCAAATCTATTAGTGATGGGAACAACCGGTGAGTGCAAGGTAGCTGACAAGGTATTAACAAAATCCACAATCTTAGGCTGTTTTAGGTGTGGCAGCTCCAATGCTGTCGCAGGGGAATTGGACATTCTACTCCTCTTCCTCTCCACCATGTCTCACCAGCCGAGGTCAAGAGGAGAACCCTAGCCCGGCCCGCGCCTAAGGCCGTGCGTGCAGCTCTTAGGCGTGCGGTTTCCCTTTCAATGTCCCGCGCAAGCACTTGTGTCCTCGGGGGGCCAATCAGTGATCTCCGGGGGAGGAGGCGTGTCCCAAAGAGCAGATAGGTAGTCAATGGTTCTCCCCACTGTACAGCTGAGGGGATGTTGTCGCCCTGGAGCGTGGAGGGTAAAAACAAATAGGATTCCTGGGGCAGCAGCTCGCCAAATGCCAGGTCCAGCCGCAATGTTCTCCCCAGTCACAGTTCCTCTCAGCACCGCCTAAATGGGTACTTCCTGAGAACGGCTGTCTGTACTGCAGTTTCAACCAGGATATCCTTTTTGGCAGGCACCCATATCAGCTTTAGTGCTAAATGTATTCAACCTCCAACAAAGGGGTCAAACTCTGCGTTTTTGAACGTTTTTATTCATGTAAGAGATTTCAGAATCTTTCCTGAAAAAGTTAAAGGTAGTACATCGCAACAAAGGGTGTTGCCATTAATTTTGCAACCTATTTCTTTTCTTTTTTTATACTCTCTCTGAAAGGTGCTGTTTTTGACCTTTAGAGCCCTAAATGGTCTGGGTCTCATATATCTGAAAGACTGCTGTGGCCTCTACATTCGGCTGGGGGCACCCTCCTGAGCGTCCCATCTGTTACCTGTTTGTGGGGCGGAGGTGCATGGGAGAACATTCTCGGTGGCTGCCCCCATGTTGTTGAACTCCCTTTCCCGAGAGGTTTGTTTGAGCCCGAGCCTGGTTTTCTTCTGGAGGCGGTGAAAAACGTTTTTATTTAGAAAGGCATTTGGCAGACAGGGATAGGTGGGGTGGGGTTTCTGGGTAGGGGCGGGTTTGGGGTAGGATTGTGAGGGGGAGGGTTGGATGTGAGAAATCGGGAGAATGTTCACTTCCTGGAGGCCTTCAGCAGGGGAGTTATCTGGTAGCAAGATCATCATGCGGCCCAATTCCAGCCCAGAGGGAAAGCCGGTACTGTGAAGGAGAGTGGCGGGAGGTTGCTACTGGCACTGGTGAGAGCAGCGCCAGGAGAGATATGTTGGGCGGGGGACAAGCCGCGAGTCAGGAGATGGACTATGGACAACCCCCCCCCGAGTATTTTCATGGGGGCAGATGGCAACAGGGTTCCCCTATGGAGGAGGAGATGGTGGACGGAAGTGAACAGTCCCTACTTGCCCGCGCAGTGAGTGTTGTGGCGAGTGGGGGGTTGTGTTTTTGCCCCTCCCCCCTGAAGTGTGAGTGTGACCAGACCCAGGAAGCCTCAGCCGGTGGCTAAGAGGGGAAGCAACTGATGCTGCCACCGCAATCATCGAGGGGGCGTGCCCTTTGGCGGTGCCCTTCGGCGGAGCCCTTCAGCGAGGCCCGAGGAAGGACATTATAGGTATATGGTGGGAGGGGGAGTTGAGGCGGAGGGGAATGTGTGTTTATGGGGAGAGTAGGAGTGGGTGGGGGGAGCTCCCAGTGGATGACATTGAAATGGCTAATGTAAAGCCGGGATTGAGTTAAGTAGATGTCTTATGTTAATGGGTGGGATGGGATTGGTCTTTTTTGCTGTTTATGAAATGTTGTTCTGTACTGTAAAGGACATTGGTCCTGTACTTAGTGAGATAGATATTATAGATATTGTATTTTCCATTTGTATGATGGGGATCTGTCCTCCTGGTGAGAGCAGGAGGAGGGGTGAGTGGAAGGTCCCCCTCTGGTGGTGGGAGCAGGGTGGGGGATGGGGAGTTGAGTTGGAAGGAATTTATATGTTGGGAATGGTAAAGTGGGGGGTGGATGTTATATATATTTGCAATTGTTGAGATCATTGATTATTCTGTACTGTAGTAGGGACTTATGTGGAGTGTTGGATTATATTGGTCCATGTGGATCTTATGTTTGTATATTTTTGTTGTGAGCCACCTCGAGCCGCTTGTTGGGAGAGTGTGGGATATAAATTAAACATGATGATGATTTATTTTTTTTTAAATTATTTATTTATTTATATTTATATGCCGTCCCCCATGCCTACGGCATCTCGTGGCGGCTTCCAACATAATATAAAAACTATTTTTAAACATTAAAAAAAAATCTACAATATAATAATTAAAACCAATTTAAAACACCCTGTCAAAAATTAACCCACCCCCCTCCCCTCCCCGCCGAAGGCCTGGACGAACAGCCAAGTCTTACAGATGCGTCGAAAGGGCAACAGGCCCGGGGCCAGGCGAGCCTCCTCCGGGAGGAGCTCCACAACCGCGGCCCGGCCACCGAGAACGCCCTCTCCATTGTGGCCCCCCGTCTTACACAGGGGACCTCCAGAAAGGTACCCCTGGTGGACCGAAGGGATCGTTCTGAGGCGCGGATGATGATGATGATGATGATGATGATGGGTGGGTTCTGCGGGGGGACTGTGGGAGGGTTGGGTTTTTTTGGGGTTGTCTTTGTATTTTACTGTTTTTATGGATTGTTTTTATATACGCTGTAAGCTGCCCTGAGTCTTTTTTTTTTTAGGGAAGGGTGGGATAGAAATGTAAATAAATAAATAAATAAATCTGTTGGAGCTAGATTAATAAACGAACTTAAAACAGGGTGACTTTATAAAACAATTTAGCTTTTACATTAGAATTGGAGATTGTCACATTTATTTATTTATTTATTTATTTTACAATTTTATACCCCGCCCCTTTTGCAGAGCAGCTCAGGGCGGCTTACAATTTAAAACAAAAATATAAAACATATAAAATACCAATATAAACCAACATGGTGAAGCTATAAGAATATAAGCATAAAACAAAAGCCCACTTGCCCTAACCCTCAACCCCCCGCAACCCATCCCTCCCTCCTTCATCCGTCCCCTCCACCAAACGCCTGGCGGAACAGCCAGGTTTTACAAGCCCGACAAAAAGTCAGCAGGTCCGGGGCCTCCTCTGGGAGGGAGTTCCACAGTTGAGGTGCGGCCACCGAGAACACCCTCGCCATAGTGGCCCCCGATTTACTTGGGGGACCTCCAAGAAGGCGCCCCCAGCAGGCTGCAGGGGTCGATCAAGGACCTGGGGAGTGAGACGGTCCCGCAGATAGGTCAGACCGAGGCCGTGACTTCTGCAGCTGTAATCTGATCAGAACTCAAACTAAGCAGCATCAGGACTGGTCAGTGTTTTGCTCAGAGAACTCCAAGAAAAACTCAGTGCTGCCCTCTCCCCTCTGAGTCAATACGCTAGTATGGTGGTAAAGGGGATGCTGTGTTGCCTTTAGGCAGCATCTATAATATTGACTATTTTGAGTCATTAGAGATACTGTAGGATTTTTGGCATTTGTAGTGTTGCTAACTCCCATGGCCTGGCAAACATTTAACCACACTACAACGTATATGCGCCGCTTATTTCAGATTTCCCTATATTATCAACTGGTGTTAATCTTCACTTCGTGTCCTAAAACTGAGCTACAAAGCATACAAGAACACAAAGGACTACAACTTGGCTGTTCCAAAGGTGGTTGTAAGTCCAGTTATCTGAATTCCCTCTGTCTGAAAACTGTAATGATCAGAATCAATAGAAGCCCCACAGTGTGTTAGTTAATATATAACACACTTCCATTTATCTGAATGCCCAGCTGTCCAAACGTTTTGGATGTCCCCAAAGCCATTCAGTAAAGGGAATTTTACTGTATTACAGCACCAAGTACACTGCTGGCACTAAACAAACAAACACCAACACCACCAAATGAAGTGCCTCCTTCAGATTTTGGACTATGTGCCTCCCTTCTTGTATAAAATAAGTCATGTGGGAAGCACTGCCCTCCCACTTCTCATTTGCATTTCTCTGGAGCCCCTTTTTCATTCCATCCTACCTCCACTTTCAGCAGCAGTGCATCAAAGGCAGGGGATGTAGCTTCCAGACTTATTAGGAATCCATGGGAACAGTAGGGCGGGGCTGTGGATCACTTTCTCCTGAAGTAGGCCAATCAAGCCTGCTATCCACTACTTGTTTAAAAATACTCCTCCAGCCCCATCCATGTACCCTCTGCTGTGTATCAAAATGAGGACTGCTGTTCAGCACAGCAGTAACATACAATGCAATCAGTCTTTTCACTCTACCCAGAGGGGGAGAAAAAGAGCATAAAGCTGTTGTTTCTTGTCTTTGATCCTCTGCTCAGCTCTCACATTATAATAATGGAGCTTCAGCTCCTAGGTCTCTTCCTCTTTGATCTCTAGGAGCTACATCTTTGGGAATTTTCTATTATCTCCTAGTCCTTACTGTACGAGCACATAAAAATTCTACCTAAACTTGTTAGATGAACTTGTCTTTCTGATGAATACCACCAAGGGGCATTCTCAATGCCAGTTGTTTCCTCCACCACAGGAGACAGAAAAAGCAGGTCTTTAACAAATCATCCTGTCAGTATAGATTAAGAGGTTGGTGGCTACAGCGGCTTGGTTATGGATGTTGGCCCTGGGTGAAACCCATCTTAGAACAGCCTGAATACACCTTATGTGGCTGTTTTTCTTTTAGCATGAAATATAAGCATTAGCTAATCTATAATATGATTTGGCCAACTGCAATATGGAAATACTTAATAGATAAAAATGCTAAAAAATTACTTCCAATCAACAAACACAAACATCAAAGGTCCAAGCCTACCCCGATTTCCAACCTCTCACTCCCCAGTCACCTGTATGGGTATAAATCCAGTGCAAATTTTGGACCAACAAGGATAAGAACATAAGAAGTGCCATACTGGGACATGACAAGCTCAGCATTCTGCGTCCGAGAGGGGCCACCTTTGGCTGATTCAGAGCACACAGCAGCACATAATAGAGCAGTACATTCCCTGTTACTTATTCCCAGCTTCCAAATGTCGGAGGTTACGTACTCTGACTAACCTGACTAGTAGCCTTTTATACACCTATTCTCTAAGACGGTGGTTTTCAACCTGTGGTCCATAGACAACTGGCGGTCTGTAGACTAAGTCTAAGGAGTCCGCGAAAGAAGATGACTATTGATTATTTATTTATTTAAATTTATATGCCGCCCTTCTTAAAGGCTCAGAGTGGCTTACAGATCATAAAAACATTAAAAAACAAAAACCCTCCCACCCCAACAAACCCACCCAATACCATCACCCCTCCCAAACCCCACAAAACCATCCCAATCCCCTCCTCTCCTCTCTCCACTGACTCCCTTTTTCTGAACACATTCTGCACAAACTCCTGCTTTACCTACAAGGCGCTTTATGGCCTTGCTCCCCCTCTCTCTCAGCACTAATTTCCCGTTACACTCCTGTCCGGGAGCTCTCCTCCTCCTCTGCCACCACCCTCACCCGCTTGTGGCTCCCCTGCTCCTCAAAACACATCCACCCCTTTTCCCTGGCAGTCCCCCATGCCTGGAACTCCCTCCCTGAACACATTTGCTTGGCTTCCTACCTCCAAATCTTCAAATCCCTCCTCAAAACCCACCTCTTCCATCAAGCTTTCCCTGGCTCCTCATTCTCCTTGCTCCCTTGCTGACTTATCCTGAATCATCACATCTTGTGTAACATTAAATGAGTAACTACACCTTTGTAACTAAGCCAAACCACGTGCATGTACCTCACGAGTTCATGTATGTATCCTTGTCTTTTTCTCTGTTTCCCCCCCTCCCTTTGTCTCTCTTAGATTGGAAGCCCACTGGGGCAGGGACCGTGTCTCTTTCTTACAATTGTAAAGTGTCAGGTACATTGCTGGCACTATACAAATAAATAATAATAATAATAATAATAATAATAATAAATCCCCACCCATCAAATGCCTTTTCAAATAAAAAGGTCTTACACCACCACCAGAAAACATCCAGGCCCAGGCTCAAATGAGCCTCTGCGGGAAGGGACTTCCAAAGCATTGGGGCAGCAAGTAGCAACCGAGAATGCCTCCCTGCGATCCCTTGTCATACGAACAAGGCTAACAGATGGTACTCACAGGGAGGCATTCCCAGCAGATTGCAGGGAATTGCAGGGATAGCTGGCGAGGGAGTCAATGTCAAGTGATGGTTTCTTGAGCATAGGCTGCAGGACATGGAATGACAGGCAGTCTTTCAGATATGTGGGGCCCAGTCTGTTTAGGGTCTTAAAGATAAAAACCAGCATCTTGAATTATTTATTTTTAAAAAATAATATTTTACATAATTTATACCCCGCCCGTCCTGCTAAGGCAGCTAACAGATTATATTTAATTTCATGAAATTAAATATGAAAATACATTATAAAATACAATAACAAAGAAATCATCCACATTGGAGATGACACTGAAAAAAATTATAAAAGCCCCACCACCCTAACCCTCAACCCCCACCCTTCACCCATCTCCCTCATCAAAAGCCTGGCAGAATAGCCAGGTCTTCACTTGTCATCAAAAGGAGGAGAGACCTCTATCAGGATACCTGGGGGACTTCAATAAAGGCACTCCCGGTGGATCGCAGAGGCCAATCGAGGGCCTGGGGAGTGAGGTGGTCCCACAGGTAGGTAGGGCTGTAGAGGGATTTATAGGTAAGCACCAACACCTTGAATTTGGCCCAAAAGACTATAGGCAGCAAGTTCAGAGCACGGAGCACTGGTGTAGCGTGCCCACGGCGGCCTGTCCCTGTCAGTAGACGAGCCGCTGCATTCTGCACCAGCTGCAGCCTCTGAACCATCACCATGGTTAGCCCCACATAGAGCGCATTACAATAGCTCAGTCTTGAGGTGATGAAAGCATGGATGATAGTGGTCAGGTCGGAGTCCGAGATGTATGGGCGAAGCCACCGCATCAGATGTAGCTGGCGAAACACGCTCCTTGCCGCAGCCTCCACCAGGACATTCAGGCGGAGCTGGGAATCAAGGAGCATCCCCAGACTACAAACCTAAGGGACCAGAATTGGGGACAAACCCCATCAATGACAGGGGGTGCCACACCCACCACCTTACCCACTAGCATCACCTCCATCTTGTCAGGATTCAGCTTCTGTCAGCTCACCCTCATCCAGTCCCCCATAGCTGCCAGACACCGGGTAAGCACCGAGACTGCCAAGTCTGGGTCGGATGAAAAAGAGAGGTAGAGTTGGGTGTCATCAGCATATTGATGACACCGAACACCAAACCGTCTCACAACCTTGCCCAGTGGCTGCATAGACACGTTGAACAGGAGAGGGGACAGAATAAAACCATGCGGGATTCCACACAAGAGGTCCCAGGGAGATGAAGAACAATCCCCAAGAACCACCCACTGAGCTCTACCAGGCAAGAAGGAATGGAAACATTCGAGAACAATCCCGCCCACCCCAGTTCGGCCCCGCAAGTGAGTCAACATCATCTTGTGGTCAAAGGTATCAAAAGCAGCTGACAGATCTAACAAAATTAACAGGGTCAACCGACCCTCATCCAATTCCCAGCAAAGGTCATTGACCAAAGCCACAAGTGCAGTCTCAGTGGCATAGCCTGGACGAAAGCCAGACTGCGAGGGATCTAGAAAACTGATGCTGTCCAGATACTCCTGCAGCTGCCGAGCCACCACCCGTTCAATAACCTTCCCTAAAAAGGGAAGGTTAGAGACTGGCCGATAGCTGGCGAGGGAGTCAATGTCAAGTGATGGTTTCTTGAGCATAGGCTGCACCACCACCTCCTTGAGGCAGCCTGGCACTCTGCCCTCCCAAAGGGAGGCACTGACCACCCCTGCCAACAACGGCCCCAGCATCTCCCGGCTCGCCTTGACCAGCCAGGATGGGCACTGGCTCTGACTGTCCCAAGAACATCCTCCGCATCAGTGGGCAACTCCCACTAAAACTGATCCCATGAAACCAGACAGAACAGGGTTTCCATAAGCTCTGGTTCTCCTACTGTACCAAACGTGGCGTCAAAGTCATAGTGGATCCGAGCAATTTTATCTGCGAAGTAATCAACAAACATGTCACAGCGGACAATGGGAGATTCCAGTTCCAGGCGCAGGAAGGCCGGACCGACCAGTCCCCTCACCACCACCACCCACTGGATGGGACTTCGCAGATGCTATAAGGGCAGCAAAGAACCCCTTCTTTGCTGCCCGCACAGCCATGGCATAGGCTCATAAACTAGCTCTATGTCGCAATTGGTCAGCTTCAGCTCAAATTGTGCTCGGAAAGCTATAGGAGGCTAGTGCAGACTTTGGAGCACTGGTGTAATGTGGTCCCAGTGCTTCGTCCCCGAAAGGAGGCGAGTCACTGCATTCTGCACCAGCTGCACCTTCCAAACAGTCATCAAGGGCAGCCCAATGCATTACAATAATCTAGCCTTGAGGTGATGAAAGCATAGATGACGGTGGCCAGATCTGAATGAGAAAGAAAAGGATGCAGCCTCCTTACCAGATGGAGCTGGTAAAAAGCGCTCTTGGCCACCTGACAATCCAGGTGCAGCAGGGGGTCCAGGAACACTCCAAGGCTACAAACCTGGTTGACCAGAGAGGGCCAGACCCCAACAATAAGAGAAGTCTCAATTCCCTCCAGGTCACAAGGCTGGCTAACTAT
>QEPC01001283.1:1160146-1172331 GCA_003113815.1 Sphenodon punctatus
AAGAGAATGGCCATTAGTATGGGTGGGGGAGTTGGTCCAAAGGTGGAGGTTGAAGGAGGAGGCTAGGGAGAGGAAGCGAGAGACTGAGGGCTGAGATGGGTCATCAACATGAATGTTGAAGTCACCAAGGATGAGAGTGGGGATATCAACAGAGAGGAAGAAAGTGAGCCAGGACTCAAAGTCAGAAAGAAAGGAAGAGAGAGGCCAGGGGGACAGTAGACGGACATGGGGAATGGAAGCTACTGTGGCCCTCCCCAGGGCAGCCTGGGGAGCCACCTCGCCCCCATCTTGTTTGTTTTCACCCACTATTCTGTTACTTAAATTTGCAGCTGAAACCAAGAGAGGAGAAAGGAAGTGTACCCGCTAAATAGTGTATCTGACTGATTACTCCTTCTATATAAGTGCAAGGTTATAGTAATTTTTTAAGGCAGATCCCCTCTCACAGTTTGTTATGTGGCTGCTCCACCGTAGACTCCCTTATTGGTGAAAAAATAATACTAAAAGAAAAACACGAATGTTCTCACACGATCTGCAATTTTAAGAGAAGGTGGCAAGTTAGATTTCTTCTGGAATAAATATAGAGGAAACCATCTTCATGGAAGTTAATAACATTACTTTCATTAACAGTAAAGTTAACAACATTATTTTCAGATCTCAGGCCCTGAGGTCAAATATGATTTTTATTTGGCCCCGTTGCATTTTTTGGATCTGGCCCCTGGACCTAGTTCCTACCCCCAAGCACTGAAAGTCTAAGCTCAGGGTGAGAGAGCAGAGATGAGGGCATACACACAAGGATAGAGGACAGATTATTATTACTTATTATCAAGCATTTATATAGCGCAAGCAATGTACCTGGCACTATACAATTGTAAGAAAGAGACACAGTCAAGGTCCATGACCTGGAACCCTACTTTTCTTGAGAGCACCCTTGCTTTGAGCCCCCCCACCCCAATGTCTATGCAGCCCTTTGGAGATGGTACTAATTTTCAAACTGGCCACCTGGAGGAAAAAAGTTCCCCACCCCTAAACTAGTCTTCTTTTCTGTGCCAGTTTAGGTTGCAATTTAGCTGAAAGCTAACACCTTGAAAATCAGAATTTAGAGGCTTTGTCCTAAGAATATACTGAGACAATTTAGGAGCTTGAATTACATACTGTAAAAACTTTACAGAGCTGTGTCACTGGCATTCAAGAGCCCACAGATTTCTCAGGTTATATTAGACCATCAAACAAAGTTGTTACATTTAAATGGACATGATGAAAATATAAAATATAACATGCTTGGCAGTATTTATATGGCTGGAATTGCACCATCTACAATCATCATATTGTTGTGATTGACACTACCTACAGAAATCCCAGTCTGCAGTCACAGATTAAAAAAACAGATATGGACATCAGGGCCGATCCCAACCTCCCACATGCTGCACAAACAATGCGTGCGCACCTCAAGCACAATCCTCGCACCCCCCCCTGCTGTCAGGGTTATGGCGCGCACACAACTATGTGAAAGTCGCACAGGTACATGTACATGCACCCAAAAGCCCCACGCGCGGGGGTTTGGGATTGCTCCTATTATTTTTTGTACTATCTAGATTTTAAGGGGTTGATCTGTGGACAACAAAGTATATGCCTACGTTTACTCATCTAAGTAGACACAGATTTCCTCAAGACTATTTCCACAAATACAATTATTCATGTGCTCAAGTGTTTGCAGGTTCTAGCACCAAAGTTAGTAATGTGCTCTATAATGTGCAATATTGTAATATGCAGTATAGTAATGTGCAATATCGTAATGCCTCTAAATAGTTCTATGGTATGACTGCACATGGAGTACTGTGTGCAGTTCTGGTCGCCCCATCTCAAAGAAGAAAAGGTACAGAGAAGGGCAACAAAAATGATCAAGAGTATGGAATGGCTCCCGTATGAGGAGAGGCTTGGTAGTTTAGGACTTCTTCAGCTTGGAGAAGAGACAAATGAGAGGTGATATGATAGTAGATTATAAAATCATGAGTGGTGTGGAACACAAAAATAGGGAGCAGTTATTTACCCTCTCTAAGAGTAGTAGAACAAGGGGACACTCCATGAAATTAACTGGTAGCAGAGTAAAAACAAATAAGAGACAGTATTTTTTCACTCAGCTCACAATTAACTTGTGGAACTTACTGCCAGAGAAAGTGGTCACGGACAGTAGTGTAGCTAATTTTAAAAAGGGACTGGATAAGTCCTTGGAGGATAGGTCCATTAATGGCTATTAGCCAAGTTTTGGGAACGTAATCTCCTACTGTTGGGGGCTGGAACAACAGGGAATGGATTGCCCATTGTGACCTGTTGGGTACTTCTCCCAAGAGAAAGACATTGGTCACTGTTGGAGACAGGATGCTGGGCTTGATGGACCATTGTTCTAACCCAGTATGGCACTACTTATGTTCTTATGCTGTTTTGTTCCTTGAGTGAACATTTAAGTCTGCTATGTAGGACACTATGGGCATTTTTACACACACCTTAAAGTGCTGGTCTTTCAAGCTTCTGGCTTTACAAGCCCACAAGTAAGTTCCGGATGCATTCTTCAAACACATTCTGCCCTGAGGCAGTTTCTGGATGCATTCTTCACACAAACACTGCCCTGAGGCAGCCTAAAGTAACCGCAGCTGTGAACGGGAGGGCTGCCATGGAAACCAAGTGACCACAGCTGCCTGGAGCAAAGCAGTTTACCATGAGAACTTTTTACACACAAATGTTCTGGGAGAAGTTCTATGCAGAAGTTCAAAAAGCCAGATGTTTAAGATCTGGGTGAGTGATTTAGTCACAGAGAAAGTTCAGGATGTAACAGCAAAGATGCATGAGAAATGTGTATGTAAAAAAACACACAATGTAGCCTCACCAATACATTCTGAAGTCAAAAAGCAAAATCTTGGGAACACCTCCAGTAATAAATAAAATAATTTAGGTTTTGTACAAATGGCAATTATGTAAACTTACTGAGTTTTTTTACAATCATCATCCACATCAAAATTTGACGTATCTGTCGGACTGCTGACTTCTGGGATGTAAGGTGCTTCACAGTTCCGAATGTTATCCCAATCAATCCCAGCAAAGAATGGGTGGTTCTTAAAATCTTCTATTCCATTCTGTCCAAGCCTATGCTCTCTGCTGCAAATAAGCCTTCGAATGAGGTCCTTTGCATGTTCAGATACATCTGTCACTTGCACAGGAAACTGAAACCTCTCCTTAAAGGACAAAACAAGGGGAAATTAGTTTTTGAAAAAGAAAATGTCACAGTAGCCATGTTCCTGAGTGAAAATGTCTGTACAGAAAAAAGATTTTGCACACACTTATATGTGAATGTAATAAGAAGAAATGAATGCAATAAGAAGAAAATACTTCCCCCAGATTGTAGCAGGGTACAGTATTATTGGGATGCTCGCTCTTTAAGAGTACTACTACCACTACTTATCATTTTTATAGTGCTACTAGGCGTATGCAGCGCTTTATAGACACAGGTTTTTCGAAGATAGAGTGTAAGTCCACTAGGCAGGGACCTAAGATGGACACAGGTGAGGGGAACACAGGGACCAGGCAGACACACACATATATTCCCATTTTACAGATGGGGGACTAAGACTGAGAGGTTGTGACATGCCCAAGGCCACCCAGTGAATTCATGGCTAGGGCAGGATGGGCCTACACTCTAGCCGGAGGGGCCCATGTTGAGAGGCACCCAGAGACCTCTGCAGGAAACAGACTGTGAGTGAACAGGGACTGTATATGGTAGAAGATTGTATTATCTGGTGATGGGACATCGTATATAGACTAAAGGACTAGAGCTAAAGATTCCCCAAGAGAAAGTGACTTTGTGGACTGGATCCTGAAGGGACTTACCCCCAGGTACCCTTCACCCTGTTACACAGATGATAAAAGTTATTTGAAACACTATGACTTTGTCATTTTTTGTTTAATTAACTGTCTCCTGCATATTTCTGAATTTGATCTATGCTTCCAGGTGGAAGAATGTTTAAGGAGTTCTTCCTTCAAGAAAACAAATGGATTCTGCAGCAGAAATTAGATTAAGAAGAGTGATATAAAGTGGCCAAGATTTACTCCTTGGAGTGAGCAAACAGCTATCATTGTGACCATTTTAAACTATTTTGTCCAGAAGCAAAGCCAGCTTTAGTTCATAAACATAAAATGTACCACAAGGAAACCAAATTTATACAGAAGATTTATGAACATATTTACAATTATTGCAAAAGAGCTTTTTAAAAATAGATAAAGTCATTATTTTATATTAATTAAAATTAGCTCCTACAGATAGAGATAAAGCACTAACTTTGTGGTTCATTATTTTCCCGTAGGTCTCCACCAAGGACTCCGCATAAAATGGTGTTTCTCCATAAAGCATTTCATACATGCAAACACCTAGGGACCACCAGTCACACTCAGGCCCATATTTCCCTTTTCCATCTTCCATGGCCTGCAGGATTTCTGGAGAGATGTAGTCTGGAGTTCCAACTGCCACTGAAGACTGGACCTGAAGGGATGGATTAGCACTTCCATAACTCAAAAATTATTTACACTATTTCCTATGAAAGACTCCTATCCATATAGTAACAGTGATGTTTAGTAAAAAAAATCAGGTAAGTGAAAAAAAAATCTAACTGGATAGTCATTGAGGGAGAGGGGAAGCTGTGATGGATCCAAGCCACTTAAATGATTCAGTCAGTCACCAAATTCTTTTTTTTTTTTTTTTTTAAAAGGTTATTCCCGTAACATACTTCTACTCTGAACTGCAAGAAATTCCAATATTGCAATCCACGGGTTTGCAGATATTATGAAGTAATTATCACACTGAGTCACATTTACTAATAACTCAGATGCCTTAGACAACTCTAGGGCATTATCATCACACTGGAACAACACTAATCACATATTGTATACAATGCATAAGTTTAAGCATACATAACATAGCATTGCAAGTAGAAGAGGTGAAATCAATCTCTCATCCTGCTAACAAGGACCTGGTGGGAGTGCAAGAAATCATGGACTATATTGCCTATACAACAATATCAGGCATTTGATACAATTCCTACAATAACTTCATAGCTTATGTAATGTGAGTGAACAAGCTGCTTTTCCAGTCTATTATCAGAGGGGGTATTTTCAGACGTTACGAAACCACGCTCAACCACAGTCAATTCCCTGTGGTGGGGAATGGTCCCGTAACGTCTGTTGGGGAACCGGAAGTTCCGCCCCAGATGTTACCCACGCTCAATCCCCGCCAGGAATCTAATTCACCACACGCGCTTAACCCGCGGGGCCGGCGCCGATCACATGGTGAATTAGATTCCCGGCGGGGATGAAGGGGCCCGTCACGTCTGGAGGGCGATCATGGCCCGGAATCCCCGCCGGGATTCCGGGCCGTGGTCATTTCGGGCGGGCGCTGCGGCCTCATTGGCCGCGGCGTCCGCCCGTCTCCCCAGAGGGCGGGCGGCAGGGGAGCATGGGGGGGGGGCGTGTGGCCGCACATTGCGCCGCGCGGCCCCACCCCCTCCCCAATTTCCCGCCGGGATCCCCCGGCACGTCTGTTGGCTGTGCCGGAGTGATCCCAGCAGGGAATCTATGGGTTGTTTTCGTGACGGGGCAAATGCCGCCCCGCCACGTCTGAAAATACCCAGGGTGAACTGTTATGTGGGTACAACCACAGGAAAGGGTCTCTTGTGGCTTGTCTTCCTGCTGTTTCCTCTCCCTCCTGCGTAGGAAGAGGGTCCTTGCAGTAGAGGTGGCTGCTAACCTCACCACCCCACCATCTTTGGCCTGAATAGTAAGCAAACTTGTTTTGGAGGACCAGGTAGGAGAGTGTGTTGGGAGTGCTCTACAGGGGAACAGGGAGTACATGCTGGGAGAACTCTGACCCCACTCACCGGTACGGCTCTCTAGAGGGGTGGGAGAGGTGCGCTGGAAGAGCTCTGTCCCCACCCACCAGGAGTACTCTTGGGTACGGGGCAACAGGAGTGCTCTACATCATGGCCTGCCTCAGATATTGCCAGCACCTGCTTTGCAGGACAGACAATAAAGTGGGGAAGGTCACATTAAAGGCGAATCAGGAGAAGGCTCCAGGGGCCAGAAAGAAATGGGATGTGGGTCAGAAGTGAACCATGGGCTGGAGGTTCAGCATATACTTTAGGCTTTGCTAGCAACACTGACTACATAGAACCTTTCTCTAACGTCTCAGCTAATTTCCATACCTCCAGACTGCAATAAAACCCCGCTATAACAAACCCTGCTTATAATGAACCCACTTATACAAATTCTGTCTTCAAAAACCATTTCTATAAAATGGACATTTTCAAACCCTCATATAGCAGATATGCTGATATAATGAATAAAAGATATTTATTTATTTATTTATTTATTTATTTAAAAAACTTATTACCCCGCCCCTCCTGCCACAGGCAGCTCGGGGCAGCTTACAACAATAAAAACAATTAAAACACATTCAAAGGAAGAAACAGATAAAACAACTGCCCCCTACTCCCCACCCCCATCACCCCTCTCCCCCGCCAAATGCCTGGTCCAGGTCTTGCAACTTTTCTGAAAAGAGGGGAGGTCCAGGACCAGCCGGGCCCCCACCGGAAGGGAGTTCCATAAGCACGGTGCAGCGACTGAGAATGCCCTCTCCTGCGTGGCCACCCCAGAAACTCGGGGGACTTCGAGCAGGGCATTCCCAGATGACCGCAGGGGCCGATCCAGGACACTGGGAGGCGGTCTCACAGATAGGCAGGGCCCAGACCGTTTAGAGCTTTTTAGGTTAGAACCAGCACCTTGAATCAGGCCTGGAAAACTACCACCAGCCAGTGCAGAGAGTGGAGCACTGGTGTAATATGCTCCTGGCGGCCCAGTCCCACTAGGAGACGGGCCGCCGCATTCTGCACCAGCTGCAATTTCCGAGCTGACACCATGGGTAGCCCCACGTAGAGCGCGTTACAGTAGTCTAGTCGAAAGGTGATAAAAACATAGATGACTGTGGCCAGGTCAGAGTCCGAAACAAATGGCCGAAGCTGTTGCACCAGATACAACTGGCAGAAAGCACTCCTCACCACAGCCTCCACCTGGAGATCCGGACGGAGCTGCGCATCGAGGAGTACCCCTAGACTCCGTACCTGGGAGGGAAATGGAAGACAGACCCCATCAATGATAGGGGCTGCCAATTCCATCGCCTTACCCACTAACATCACCTCCGTCTTGTCAGGATTCAGCTGCAGTCGATTAGCCCTCATCCAATCCCTCACAGCCGCCAGGCACCGAGTAAGCACCGAGACTGCCGGGTCTGGGTCTGTTGAAAAAGAGAGGTACGGTTGGGTGTCATCAGCATATTGATGACACCGTACACTTAACCCCCTAATCACCTCGCCGAGCGGCTGCATATACACGTTGAATAGGAGAGGGGACAGAACAGAACCCTGTGGAACTCCACAAGAGAGGTCTTGGTATGATGAAAAACAGTCCCCGAGAACCACCTGCTGGGTTCTTCCAGTCAGGAACGAGCAGAACCATTCAAGAACAGTCCTGCCTACTCCTGCACAGTCCCGCCGGCGTGTCACCAACATCTCATGATCAATGGTATGAAACGCAGCCGACAGATCTAACAGGATCAACAGGGTTGAACGACTCCGATCCATATCTCAGCGCAGGTCATCTATCAAAGCCACAAGCGCAGTCTCAGTGTCACAACTCGGACGAAAGTCGGACTGAGAGGGATCAAGAAAACTGATGTGATCAAGATGCCCCTGCAGCTGCCGAGCCACTACCCGTTCAATAACCTTCCCTAAAAAGGGAAGGTTAGAGACAGGCCGATAGCTGGCAGAGGAGTCAGCGTCAAGCAATGGTTTCTTGAGCAGAGGCTGCACCACTGCCTCCTTGAGACAGCCCGGTACTCTGCCCTCCCGCAGGGAGGCGTTGACCACCCAAGCCAGCAACGGCCCCATTGTCTCCCGGCAGATCTTAACCAGCCAGGACGGGCAAGGGTCTAATTCACACGAAGTGGCCCTGACCGCCTGTCAGCCGCCGTGGCCACTTCTCGGCCCAGCGGCTGTCTCGGATACTGAGAGGCCCCGCCCCCCTTACCTCCACGGAGGCCGAAGTAACGCCGACGCAGCCACCCCCTTCTGGGGGCGCTGGGAACAAGGCGGGCGGCTCTAGAGCCTCCCAGGACATTGCGGAGCCCCACCCCCCATTGCTGCGCTCCGCGTGCCTACAGGCACGCACAGGGGGCGGAGTTAGTACTTTAAATGCCGGCGTTGGAGAACAAGCAGCGCCGGTGAACAGAGCAAGAACGCCTGGAGAAACTGGCCCTCTTGAGAGATAAGTGTCTGTGTTTGTGACTGCTTTAACTTTGGATCACTAGCGTGTGTTGTCCTTCCCAGTCCCCTGCCCTATCCGGACCCTCGTTCCTTTGTGTATCTGTGAGTGCCCAGCGTGTTTGTTTCTTGCCTCCCATGACTCCTTCTGGTGAGTGGGTGATTGAGGCAGACTGCGGGCTCGCGTGGGTGCTGCCCCTCCCTCCCCCCTGGGGCCCATACCTCTCCTTCCCCCCCCCAACTGTGTAAGTCCCGGAAGCCTCTCCCCTCTGAACCTGGTCTCCTTCCCTCTGGAACCTGCACCTCCCTCACAGACCTTCCTCGCCTCCCCTTCCGTGTGTGAGAACTGAGAGAGTGAGCTTCCTTCCCTGCAGTTCAGCTCTGCACCCTATGATGATACAGGTCCTTATTCCTGGTGCGTGAGCACACGGACAGACCCACATACTATTCTGACGGGCTTCCTTCCTCTGCAGCGCGTGAGCAGAGCTTCCTGGTGTGCTAGAAGCGTGTGTGGGTGACAGTTCTTCCCTTCCTACCCCCTCCCATTGACACCGCCCCAAGAACATCCACTGCATCAGCGGGCGTCACTGACTGAAACTGATCCCAGAAAACCGGACATGACGGGGCTTCCATAACCTCTGGTTCCCCTAGTGTAATGAATGCTGCGTCGAAATCATGGTGAATACGAGCGATTTTGTCCACAAAATAATCCACAAACATGTCACAGTGGACAGTAGATGACTCCACTCCAAGACTGAGGGAGGCAGGGCTGACCAGCCCACGCACTACCCAGAACAGCTCCGCTGGACATGATTTTTCCAGACACTATGAGGGCAGCAAAGAACTCGCTCTTTGCTGCCCGCATAGCCATGGTATAGGCTCGTAAACTGGCTCAATACCGCAATCTATTGGCTTCAGCACACGAACGATGCCACTGTCGCTCCAACCGCCGCCCATCTCACTTCAGCAACCGCAGCTCCTCGGAAAACCAAGGAGGTCTGCGGAGCTGCCGCCAGGGCAGCAGACGCCTAGGAGCGGTCTGATCAATGGCCTCTGTCAGCAAAGTGTTCCACAGCACAACGAGGTCATCGATGAGACGGTCGTCAAGGTCAGAGGGTATTTCCCCCAGAGTATTCGGAACCGTTCCGGTTCCATCATCCTCTGGGGGCGAACCATCCGAATTGGCTCAACACCTTTCTGGGGGCAGACATGTGCTAGGAGCCAGGTATCACTTTATTATCACTTTATTATTTATTATAGGATATCACTTTATTATAGGATATCACTTTATTATTTTGTCTCTATTGCAGTTATACTGAAGTAATACTGAACTATGGAACCTTGTTGAGCTTCCCTCTCCTCTGCTGCTGGGCAGGAGCACTCCACCCTCCTTGCACAAGCAGAGTCATTAATTAAGGCATCAGAGGTAAGTGAACCAATAATCACCTTTTACCTCAAGTGCTAATTTCCACGCCACAATTCTACTGATTATACTGAGTCAGTGCTATTTTACCGTGGGGACATGGTAGATATATGAAGTATTCTCATAGGCATCAGTCTTTGGGATTTTCCAGTTTTCACCAAATCAATGTTTTATGCCCATTAAGGTCTAGAACATTCCCTGAAGTTTTGTAATTGATCAGATGTAATTTTCAAAAGTGACCATGTTACCGACAGACACACACACAGACATGGGTTGAGACAGACCTCACTTCACTAATGATTACAGCATCTGGGCATTTCACATCTTTGCAACAGGAAAGCACTCAATTTCAGCTACGTATCTCTCTAACAGATTTTGTTAATGAATTCAAAAACATCCACTTACCAAAATTTTTAAATATGTACTTTGAACTAAGTCCAGAAGCAGCCATATTATAAATCTGTCTAAATGCTATCATGATGATTAGTTAAAAAGTCCATTGCATTTGCCTTTACAGTCAAAACCTTGTTTCTTTATGAGCAGAAATGTCAGTGGTAAAAGAGGACAGAAAGGAAAGGTGGCTGAGGGGATAGAATAGCTGTATCATTCTTTTAAAATTTACCGTTCCATCTTCCATCAGTTTCAGACAAGAACCAAAATCTGCTAACCGAATATGTCCATTCATATCCATCAAGATGTTGTCTGGTTTGATGTCCCTGCAGATTAAATGCATTTGACAATTAGTATCTAGATAAGGCAATTAAACTTCTTTTAATCCAGTGTACAATCATAAGGCAGAGACCATTTCCTTTCTACATGACTTTACCCATGAAGCATTGTGGCATATTAACAGTATACATAAAAAGAAAAGATTTGGCATGACCATACTGCGGGGCTGACAGGGAAAAGGATCTACCAATTTAAGTATGGAATTCCTAGTAGTAAACACAGAAATCATGTTGTCAAATCCTAATCATCACATAAAAACTTTACATCTGTAAACACCTTGAGGAAGCAATTGCACAGATTATGCACAGCACTTTGGTGATAATTTTGTGGTACTTTTCCAGGGGTATAAACGTTTCAATTTCCAGGGTGGGGGTGGAGGCTGGGGCTGGGCCACATCTAGGGGGTAGGGCCAAATCTGGAACTCTGCCAGGGCTTCTCTTGGAATTCCGCCTGCTTCAAGCCCACGCACCCCACTGCTCATGCTGACGCCACATGGCAGGACGCGTGTCACCCGCTCCACTGCTCCCTGCACCTACTCCCCAACCAGCCACAGCCCCCCTACACCCACACGGTTACTAACTGGTGACAGGAGGCAGTGGCAGTGGTGTGGGGTTTGGAGATCTCAGCGTCAGGGTCAGAGGTGAGGCGTCGGGGACACAGGCGCTGTGTGCTGCAGGGCGGGGGCTGGGCATGTATGGAGAAAGCCTGGGGGTGGGAACTGAAAGCCGGGAGTGCGGAGGGAATGCCCAGGGAATTGGGGGGTGGGGAGCACTTCAGTCCCTGGGAAGTTTATCCCTGCTTTGTGGTAATTTGTGGAACTTTCCAGAACTTTGCGACATTTGTGACATTTAAGTATCGGACTTGACTGTGGATGTCACGACAGGAAAACAGCAACGGATGGGCAGTTTCTGACAGAAAACTGTTCACTGTGATATGCCATTTCAATCACGGAAAGGGAGCAGAGATGAGAGCATACCCACAAGGATAGGAACCAGATCCATGGCACAGATCTCATGATCTGTACCCTCCTTTTCCAGACCACACTCCTTAAACATCCCATTCCCAATGTCTATATGGCCCTTGGAGCTTGTAAATTAGTATTTTCAAAGTGGCTCATCGGAGGGAAAATTTCCCCACCTCTTTATTTATTATTAATTATTATTATTATTTGTATAGCGCCAGCTGCGTACCTGGTGCTTTACAGAACAATAAGATAGACGCGGTCCCTGCCCATGGCTTACAATCTAATAGACATGGAGGGGGGAAGACAAGGAGAGGGGACATAGGGAGAGACAAGGGATAAATTACATTCAAGTGGATGCAAAGTCTCAGGTGCACGTACTTGGCTTGGTTGCAGTTAGACAGGAGTCTGCGGGGAGGGCAGACAGCAAATATTGAAAGGAAAGTTCTAACAGGCGTCAGGAAAGGCGGTGAGGAAGAGGTGGGTTTTGAGGAAGGATTTGAAGGTGTGGAAGGGAGGGGGCGAGGCGGATGTGGGCAGGGAGGGAGTTCCAGGCACGGGGGGGCAGTAAGGGAGAATGGATTAAGGCGGTTAGGGGAGCAGGGGAGACAAAGGAGAGCGAGGGAAGGGACAGAGGAGGAGCAGAGAGTGTGTGCAGGAGTGTGTAAGGAGACTAGGGCTGAGAGGTAAGGGGGAGCCAGGTTGTGAAGGGATTTGT
>QEPC01001283.1:1181972-1195761 GCA_003113815.1 Sphenodon punctatus
GCTCTCCCTCGTTTCTCCTGCTCGCCTAACCGCCTTCGACCCTTCTCCCTCGCTGCCCCCCATGCCTGGAACTCCCTCCCTACCCACATCCGCCTTGCCTCCTCCCTCCGCTCCTTCAAATCCCTCCTCAAGACCCACCTTTTCCCTGCTGCCTTTCCCAATGCCTGTTAGTTTTCCCCCGTACACTTACTGTCGGCCCTCCTCTGCTGACTGCTGCTACCAACCTCTTTGTAACCAAGCCAAGCATACGCACCTGAGATTTCGCATCCACTTGAATGTTTGTTTGTCTTCTCCCCTGTCTCTCCCACTGTCCCCTCTCCCTGTCTCCCCACCTTTGTCTTTTAGCACCGGCAGGGACCGCGTCTAATTCTATGTTCTGTACAGCACCAGGTCACATGACTGGAGCTATATAAATGTTTATAATTATAATAATAATAAGGCTCAAGGTGTACTAAATTTGCTGGAAGAAAAGAAATCATGATGTACATAAAAATACAACATGCTGGGTACTAAATAGTATGCTGTGAAGTCTCTAAATTGTCATTATTTTGCTTTATATATCCCTCCTTGTTTGGGTTATAACAGTAATAGCAAAACACTGGTTTCAGAGAAAATACTGATGGCAAGTAGAGCTGATAGGCATATAGAAGTTGATGCAGTTGATTAACTAGTAGCTGAGAGTGCATTGTTTTATCATTAGTCATGTATGTGCATTTCCAGCAATCATAAACCAAATGCCAAAAAACATTTAGTGGTTTTAACTGGCAACACTACAATAAGCAGCTTTTTTCTTTGCCAATATAGCTTCTCTAGGAAATATGCTAGCAAAGACCTGACTGCAAAAATAACTGGATCTTCCTTTCAAAGTTGTTCAAAAACCCAAGATTTTCTATGGCAAGGACAGATGAATGCAAGCATCCTTAGAACGAATGCAATGCACTCTTCTACTGAGTCTTCAGAAATGTATTAAGTCTTACTCCTTTCTTTTCTTGGAACCCTAAAGCAATGCTTACAAAACTATACATGTAAAATATAAATAAACTAAGTTGGTGAAATCTATGAACCCTTGCAAAAATGAATGGACTAACACAGAAAAAAAAAGGTCATGGACAAAAGCACTGGTTGTGTTGTGGATATTAACTTCTCCAGAGCAACCATTCAATTTCTAATCTCTCAGTCCTTGCCGTGAAAGGGATCCTGTACAACACCTTGGAAAGATGGTCCTGGTAACTAAAATTCTAGTTTTATTAGATACAAAAATTAATAGGACTTAGTTTGGGTCCTCACTTTTAAAGACAAAATAGAAATATGTAAGTGAATGACAGCCTGTTTATTTGTGTTCATCTGCTACAGAAGTCCCTTCATTTTCAATTTAAATAGATTTTTACATGGAAAAACCCCGCAGGTTTTACAAAAACTATTATTCATTTTTTACTGATTTTCACCTGAATTTTGTATCACTCAAGAACATAAAAATAGATTATTTTATTAGGAAAAGGAGAGGGAGTATTTTCTTCAGTGTGACCATCCTGAACTTAAAGGATCTTACAAACTTGTTCAGCATTCTAAGGCCCAGTATGGTCCTAAGACCCTCATCCTTCTTAGGTACTAGAAAATGCGGGGAGCAGAAGCCCCTTCCATGGAAATTTTCAGGCACCTCCTCAATAGCTCCTTTAGAGAGTAGGGCTGAAATTTCCGGCTCCCCAAGAATGTCTTGTGAGTTGGATCCCTAAAGACGGACCAGGAAGGGGATTTTGGGAAGGGGATTTTTGAGAATTGAATCGTATAACCATGGGAAATGATGTCAAGAATCCACACATAAGAGTCCAGATTTTTAGACAGGAAGCCAATTTGTTTCGGAAGAAGATTTCTTTGGGAACTGGTTCTAAGCTTTGGATGCCATGATTAAAAGTGAGATTTCTGCTTGTTGGGAGTAGACGTTGATGACATAGTCTGCTGATGAGACCTTTGCTTTGATCTATTATATTGCCTCCCTCCCTGATTGAGACCGAGGCTGAGAAGAAGGGAAATACTTCTGGGATTGTTGGAAGTATCCCGGACTATATTGGGCAGACTTATTTGAAGGGGTGAAAGGGTACCTCTTTTTAGTTTTGTAAGAGATGCCAAGCGCATATGCTGTTCTCTTAGTGTCCTCCATTTTTGCTTAGACACCGTCAGTGTCTGCAGCAAAGAGCCCTTTCTTGTTGAATTTTACATTTTGAATCTTTGCAGGAGCCTGCTTTGGGAGAATTGTCGAGCGTAGCCAGGCATGCCTCCTAGCCACCATACTATTTGCAGTTGATCTGACTGCCATGTCAGCAATGTGTGTTGAGGTTGTCAATTGTGACTGGGCTAGAGAAAGACCCTCAGCTCTGATGACCTCCACTTTCTTTTTGTCATCTGAAGGCATGCAGGCTAGAAATGGACCTAAGGAGTACCATAGTAGGTGCTGGAAAGTAGACATCTCCAAGGCATAGTTTGATGCCCTGAGGATCATCATGGAGGAAGAAAACATTTTCTTTCTCAGGATGTCTATACATTTGTCAGAAGTAGTGGTTTCTGAGGCCCTTGATGTTCTATCCACAGATGCTTGCACCACCATCGAGTTCAGGGTGGGATGTTTCAGAAAGATGGAGTGATCCTCTGCTGGCACCGGGTGGAAGGTGCTATATGGGAGTCCACAGGAGAGGTCACTGACAGTGTTTTCCAGTGAAGCCAAGATTGCTTCATCAGCTTTTTTGAGAGGAGAAGGATTATTTTAGAGGAAGCTCTCTTAGATAAGATTTTATAAATAGGATCTTCTTCCTCCTCTTCCACTGGAACCGTTTTTATATTCAAGGCTTTCAACATTTTTGCAATGAGAACCTGGAACTTCTTATGATCTTCCAAGTAGACCACCTGAGTAGGGTCTGATATGTTGTCTGATGGGCACAAGATGGAGTCCTCCGAAACATTCGATATAGATGTGCTGCAGTAGCTGTGGTTGGAATACTCTACTGTAATATTTCTTTCAGGGTCCTTGCAATTTGTGTTAGGGGAGTCTGGGAGTCTCTGGAGTGGAGACATGTAGACATCCTCGGAGTTGGTAGTGGAGCAAGTGTGGGTGGTCTGCCCAATGCTGCGATGGTGCTGGGGATGGGTGTCTTGTGCCCCTAGAAGCATATTGGAAATGGTCATAGTCCACTGAAAAGGGCTGGCCCCACTGGTACAGGTGAAAGCGAAGAGAAGGCCAGTACGGTGCCTGTGGCCATTGATAGCATGGATAATGCGCTGGTGAACTTGGTTCCACATGAGGCGGTTTTGAAGGCTGAGAGATCACACTCCTAAGTACGGGTTGTGAGAACTCCGGTGGTGTGGATGGATGTAAGAACTGAGGAGAACTGTGCTGCATTCTATCATAAGTATCCAATTAAGATTCTGGTGAGAAGCAAGGGGAGTTCTCAACTGAAGCTCTTGGAGAGATAGTAGGAATCACTGGCACTGGTGATAGCCAAAGTTGGGGGTGAGCTCAAGTTCATAGTACGTGGAGAATTTGACAGAGAATGATGAGAGTTTGGGGATCCCTTGGATCCCGATTCAGGATCTAAAGATTTGTCCCACTTTTTCTTTTGTGGGGATTTCCTGGAAGATCGCTTTTTGGAAGGCGAAGACACCACAGACTACTACTGCTTCTTTTTGGGAGGGGAAGTTGTTAGTGCGGCGGAAAGCCTCGGTATGGAGGTTCTACCCTGAGCCGATGCGTGCAGTGAGGTGGTCGGTACGGGAGTGCCCCTTGGCACAGGGATGGAGCTTGGCACGGGGGTCTCCCTCAGTGCGAGGATGATGCTCGGTACGGAGGGAGTTGTCACCATGGTAGCCACCATGGTAGTTGTCTGCACGGGATGATCCCTCGGTGTGGTGGCATCCATCCATATGGTAGCGTCTCCCTGTACCGGGGGCTTGGGCCGGAGCAGAGGTGTCAGTCATGCAGTTGCGTCCTCTGGTTCTGTGGTTGTGACCAGTGTGCGGCCCATTCTCGGTGCAGATACAGTCTCCTAAGAAGAGTGCCTGTGCACAGAAGCGTGCAGCTGATGTAATGGATCTTTACCTCCCACATAGAAAAAGGCACAGAGGCCATCCTTTTTGGTGATGCCAAAGCCCCAGCTGAAGAAGTGGCAGAGCCGCTGTGGGGCTGGAGCACCCTTTCAGCCAGGTGGAACTGGAGCCTCATTTTACGATTTTCCAGTCCATTTTGAGAGACTACTACAGGCTCGACAGCCGTGAGTTTTGTGGGTCTCGCTGAGACAGAAGAGGATCTTTGCAATGAGGGTCTGAGGGTCCGTGAGACGGATGGAGACAGGGCAGATCTTACATTTTTTGAAGCCTCCTTTCTTTGGAGTATTCGGCATGATGGAGGAGCAGGCCGCACGGTTTCCCTCTGCTATCCCATGGAGGAAGGTGGGGGGAGGAGAAACAGGACTTTCAAGTGAAAAAGAAGATTTCTTTTAAACAAGTGCTGTAGAAGATGGTAAACACAGTGTTTTGTTAAGGTAAAAGTCTTTGTTAGAAGATACTTCGTTAGAACCCACTGATGGGGTTCTAACGAAGAACACACAATTAACACAATTAACACAACAATACTAAAACAATAACTATTCACAAATCCCCTCAAATTTATAAAAATATAAGGAGCTGCCAAACTGAGTCAGACCAATGGTCCATCTTAGCCCAGGTCTGTCACAATCTGACACGGCAGCAGGGTTTCAAATCCAGCCCTCCAGGGTCTCTGGCAGAGGCCTCACTCAGGCATGCTACCATCTTAGCCCAGGTCTGTCACAATCTGACACAGCAGCAGGGTTTCAAATCCAGCTCTCCAGGGTCTCTGGCAGAGGCCTCACTCAGGCATGCTACCAAAGATCCTAAATCAGAGATGACGGGATTGAATTTGGGAACTTATACATGTAAAGCATGCAGTCGACCACCTGAGTCATGGGTTTCCCATCTCCAAGTTTTTATTGGAGTTTTTATTGAGGGATTATGGGAGTGGTGAGAGCCACTTCCATAGTTAAGGCCAGCACGTCTCCATTATAAAGCATGAACTTTCTATTCCTTATAAAACTGATACCATTTATCCTATTTGTGTGAAATTTGGCAGGGAGGGATGCTTGGGGGTAGGTACAAATTGCATGCAAATTGGACAAAAAACAAAAAGGTTATAGCAGTTGAAAAACTGGAGTAAAATGCTTTTACTTCTGGTTTCAGGTGCTTTTTGGGGGGCGTCAGTACTTAATGTTGAAATATTGCATTGGCGTTTACTGTGGCATTTCCTTTGAGGTTCTGTTTTCTTGCATTTTTAAAATCCATCCCAGGGTTTTAAAGTTTAAAAAATCATTGAGTTCAATGGGAGTCTCCATAACGTTGCGCATGCTTATTAGTGTCTGTTCACCAGCAGAGCGACTCCGACATCAGGAGGGAATATGGTGGAACACTTTTATCCTATAGACAGAATGTCTGTTTGAACGCATGCATATTTCCCTTTGCTCGCCATGAGAGGAAATCAAGAGGGCAGCAGTGAACATGGCAGCGGGGGCTCTGTATTGGCCCAGTGGTGGTGGGAAGTGGCTGGAAGGAAATGAGCCACCTGTAGTACTCGCTAGTGCTGCCCCAGCTCCACCTCACTCGGGGTGGGGGAAAGCACCGCCACCATACACAAGGTGGGAAGAAGATAGTCTGCCTGCCAAGCGGATCAAAAGGCACCCTGGCTGCAGGTGAGAGGCAGCAGTCAACATTGGCTCCGAGCCCCGAGGGTGGGGTGGACGCTTCTGCTAAAGCCTGAGCTTCAGCCGCATTCACTGATAGTGCTTCTTTGCTTCACCCGGGATCTGGGCTGGCAACGAGGGGGAGACACCTTCTGGGGTTCAGGCTTTGCCTAGGGCTCAGTCCTGCAACCCAGGTGGGCATGAAGCAGCACTTGAGACCCAGGGCACCCCATAACCAGCTACAGCACAGCCCTGCTCTTCCTGCAGTGGGCTGAGAGGGGACCAGCTGCATGCAGGACTCAGTGCTTCCCTGCCCAGGAACCAGCATGGACCTTCTCCCCTTCAAGAGCATGGCGTGCTGCAGCAGCTAGCACCTGGTAAGAAACCCTGGGATTTGGGCTGGCAGTGAGGGGAAGAGACCCTCCAGGGCTTCAGTTGAAAACCCTAGGGAAATGAGGAGTTGGTCCCACAGCGAGAAGCACCTGATCCTCCTGAAACTAGGACAGCCTCCTGGGGGCTGTGTGAGAGTCACTGTGGGAGGTGCCACCCTCTCCCTCTCTCTGGTGGACTGGGGAGCTGGGATGCTGCAAGAAAAGCACTAGACACCTGTAACATGGCTGCCTTGCCTGCTTCCCCTTCTCCAGGGCTCTGACCCCTCTGCTGCTGCAGGGAGAGAACCAACCCTGCCTGTTGTGCTCACTGGAGAAGATGCACTGAGCCTCTACCGAGGTGGGGTAACAGGTTCCAGCCTTGCCCTAGCCAGAACTCCCTGCTCCTCAAACCAACTGAGTTGGAGAGAGAAAACAGTCTCTAAACCTTGCCTGTGTGCCTTGCTTCTTTGGGGGAAGAGAGGGGGACTCGCCAGTTGCTCCACATTCCTTCCTCCTCCCCAATTCCCTCTTCTCCCCTTGCCTCCCATCCTTCCAGCTTCCTGTCTTCCCTAATTCTTTATCCTCCCTCTCTCCCACTTTCAGGTTCCTAACTATCCCTTCATTCCCCCTATTAACCCCTTACCTTCACCTAACCCCCATCACCGTAACCTCCTAGCCCCTCACCTCAACCTCATCTCCACCTAACTCTAATTCCTAGCCCTCTCACCTTAATACCCTATTCCCACCCCTTAGTCCTCTAGTCCCATCTCCTCTAGTTCTTCTCCCCTTACCTTAAGCCTCCTCGTCCCATCTCCCCACTCCCAAACTCACTCCCCTTAACCCCCTGCCCTCCCATCACCCTGTTCCTAAATATTTAATTGCTCCCCTTCCCAATCCTTTCCGCAAAGCTATCTACAAATGAAGAAAGGCTCCCAAGGGAGGGATGGGGTGTGTGTCCCTGCTACCAAATCAGTTTTATACTGGGGGCTGGTGTTGTCATGACCTACTGAAGAGGCGAGTCAGACGAACGATGTGTGTGTTTGTGTGTGTACGCACGAGCACACACGTACAGGGATCCTGGGGCTGAGTGATGGGCGGGAGGCTGCAATGTGCTGCCAGTGGAAGGGGAAGCTGATTGTTGCTCCCTTCTGGAGAAGCTTCGTCAGGGAAGCACCCGACCAGGACTCACTCCTGGACACGGGAGAAGTAAGTTATTAGAGCGGAGGCAACTGGAGTGTGGAGTCCCAGGGAGTGTGTTCAGGACTCTGGTCTCTGACCCTACTGAGCCAGGAGTAGGCAGGCACAACACTGTGCTGGGGGGTACCTGGGAAGCGGCAGGGAGGGGTGCCTTGGAGGGGGTGTCTCTGGCTTTGATCACTCTTGGATCCCCCAGCCAGACAAAAACAGAGAAAGTAAGTGGCTGTCTTCCCCCTCCCTCCTTCCTGTAGGCGGAAAGTTTCTGAGCCCGAGGAGAGCAGCTGCAAACGTACCACTTTCTCCCAGCTGGGCTGCTCAACTAGTGCATCCTGGCTCCTGGGTGCAAGGAAGGGGTGCTTGCTTTCCCTCCCAGCTTGGGAAATTGACATCAGAGCAAGAGAGAGCATGGAGTCTGCAGTGGGGGCTGCACCTCTCTACATGAACCAGAGGGTGGAAGATAAAGAGGATGATGATGACGTGGTGTCATTAGACTCACCAACTCATAAACACAACAGAAAGATCTAAACTGCAATCATTTCAAACCCCACCACGCTGCTTGAAAGCCACTCAACCCTCTGCATACTACTGACAAAGAAACTCAAGGCCATCTTCTAAGTCACTCTTTAAAACAACTGAATTCAATAATTTCCCTAAAGAAAGTTTTAGGTATTACAGTAGATGCCTTTTGTAACTATGGTTTCTTAACTATATTCCAAAATCAAAAAACCTCCGGTTTACAAGAAGAGTTAAGGCACTTCCAAATTCAATCATGCACTAAAAAGCATGGAAATTGCAAGTTAAGGCTCCCGCCTTAACTTCCATGCCATGTTAGCAGTAATTGACACTGTACAGTCTCCAATGTGCTCACTTACAACTTAGGCTCCATGCACCCACACTTTGACTTCGTCTTTCAGCCACAATCCTCTTCCTCTTTGCAGGTTGGGGGCAACACTTTGGGGGGGAGGGGGGTTAGGGTTTTTAGCTCTTCCCTACCCTTATTTCTATTTTTATTTCTTTTTCCTAACCCTGTCTTGAGGTTTTAAATTGTGTGTTGTTTTAAAAAAAAATATTTTTATGAATGTTTTTATTGAACTGTACGTCATTCCGGGATGCCGTAGGCATATGGGGTGACTTATAAATGTTTAAAATAAATAAACACTGAAGCTGGGGAAAGGAGGGCGTTAGCAGACCCCTCACCCCCTCTGTTTCCACGTTAAGAAAGAGAGAACTTAGGAGTTCTGGCTCCCACCCCTTCTCGCCCTCTAATCTACTTGGTCCCAGCCCTGTAACAGAGACCTCAAGACTCCTGGTTTCCAGGCTCTCTACCTCACTCTAATTCAGTAGGCTGCACTCCCTTCACAGGCAACTCAATAGTCCTGTTTGTGAGACTGTTCTCTTCTTCCCTGCTCTCAACCTTGTAACAGACAACCCAGGAGTCTTGGATCCAAGTCACCCCTCTAACCCTGTAGCCCCCACTCTCCTCACAGAGAACTCAAATGTCCTGGGAAATACGATGTTTGTCTGAATGTGTCATATGGAACAGAAGTGTGTGTGTGGATTGAGAAGGGAGAAAAAACAACCAGGAGAGGAAATGGAATAACAGGAAGAGAGGCTACTGGGAGTCAAAGGATAGGGAATCAGCCATGGTGTGGGTAAAACAATAGGACTGCTCCCCCTGGTATCCCATCAATTTTCTGAATCAGTTATTTCACTCAGAACCTTGTTATTGTAACTATTTATAATTCCTCCTGTCATTCCACCCGCTTACTTAATCCTGCCCATTCTTTGTATTTTTCCCTGTCATTCCAACCATTCCACTTACTGCATCTGGTGCCTTCCTCATTATTTCACATGCTCTTGCTTTCCCTATGTACTCCCAAAGATGCAACTGTGTTGTATTATTTCACAATCACTTAACTGAATGTTGGAATGACAATAGTATTTATTTACAAATTGACATAGCTGTTCCCTCCATTCCTTCCAATGGCCATTCAATTTGATTAATTTCAATGCATACCCAACTTAGTTTTAATTAAACATTTGTATACGACTCTACCCAGCTTCACTGTGCTCTGGGAGGGCAGTGGAGACTAGTGGGTAAGAGGGACCATTGTGAGCCATTAGTCAGCTGTCCCATTCTCCCCAACTGAAATGAAAGGATAGAGGGAAAGAAGGGGGTGAGGGACCAGGTCACACCCTCCTGCCCCAGATGCAGTGTTGCCCCCAACCTGCAAAGAGGATTGGGGCTGAAAGACAAAGGCAAAGTGTCGGTACATGAAGCCTGAGTTGTAAGTGAGCACAATATGTACAGATTGTACAATGTCTTTACTGCACACATGGCACAGAAGTTAAGGCGGGAGCAATTTCCATACTTTTTAGTGCATGATTAAATTCGCAAGAGCCTTAACTCTTCTTGTAAACTGGAGATTTTTCGATTATGGAATATCCACGTTTTTTGTTAAATACAATGCAATGGAGAAAATTTGTCCTGCTAGCGCAGTAGAATGCTGAGCAGCGTAACCACTATGGGAGCAGGGCTTAGGGGAGGCTAAAGTGGAAGAGCTGCTCCCTTCAGTTTAGAAGGTTGTTACTTCCTTCAAATAGCAAGCTAGGCGAAGCTGGATTTTTACTGGTAGCTCCCTGCTTTACTAAGAATACAACAAATGGAGCTGATCCCATGTCCCATCGATCAGTGCGCACGCTCCTCCAGTATGGGGCTTGCAGTATGTGCGGTTGTGTGTGTGCCTGTGTGTGACAGGCAGATCAGCCCCATTTTGTCCACTTGGTGTGTTTCAGTGCTCTGAAGTAACAATATTAAATTGGCCCCAACTAACTTCATAGGCTTTCAGATTTTTAGTTTAAGAACATATGTAATCATATTATCCTTGTGGTAAATCTAAGCAGTACAAAATCAACCAGTGCTGACTGAGTCTGACCTAAAACTTAAGAGATATCCTGTAAATGGAGCCTAGGCTTCTTGTTTGGTATTGGTGAAGGGTTGTGTACAACCGTACACCATTTTACATTTCTTGTGGAGTAACTGTCCATGGGGAGGGGTGGGAGGAGAGGGAATTAAGGAATAGATTTTATACGGATTGTGTTTGTCTGCTAACGATAACAGACAAGATTTCTGGTCACTTAAGGAAACAATGCCTAAACCAAGTTTGTGACTCATCTCCTTTAGAATGGAATGACGTTTGCAGGTTCTGCAAAAGGCTAGGAAAAAAACCTTTAAATAGGAAGTTTAATACTGACACTTCTTCTGGCTTGAACATAAGATACCATAGGGATAAACTACTCAGGCAACTGCATTTTCTTATGTCTTAAGCAGAATTTCCTGAGGAGACTGGCTACTGTAGTTTAATCTAGATGTAAATTGTAGTACAGTACAGGCCAGAGCTAATGCCACTGCAGAATTTTGGATAGTCTCCAATATGAAGCACTTATGTCTAGGAATAGACTAACATGATTGCTGCTTTGCTGGAGACCTTCTAATTTATGTCCTCTATATCCTTTTCACCAAGGGTACTAAAATGGGAGCTCTTAATTTCCCTGGCCTGCTTAATCCAAGGCAAAATGGAATGTCCTGAGTAGGAGTTCCCTGCTATCTAAAAGTAACACCACTGCTTAAGCCTGCTTTGTACTCATAGTCCATTTGTATTTAATGCAGTGAATGGAGGCAAACTACATTTAAAACCATCGGCGTATTCTAGCCTATTCCAAACTCATGTCTTTGCTGGGTCATGATTCTGATGTGTTGTAATGTAGCTTGCCCCAGCCCAGTCAGCTCTATTTGGCTTAAATGAGTACATTGTATTTCCACACTTTCTGTAGGTAAGGGCCTCTGACTCAGCATTCACATGCCAAGCCAGCAGGGGCTTAGCTAGGACTCCTGTTTCAATTTCCTGTGTTGCCATGTTGAGGTCCTTTAGTACACATTCATCACAGAGGGAGAAGGTCGAGCTATAAAATGTTTCCCAGATGTTTTAAAGGCCATCTTTATGCACCGCAAGAGGCATGTTGCTTTTTTTTGCTTTGTAGAGCTTTCTTTAGCATCAATATAAATCACAACTATAGTACTGTGGCTGAAAGGTTGCAATTCTCAAACCATTTAAACAACAAAAAACAAACATTAAAAAAAACACCAGAACCTTGTGTGGCATAGTCTGATGGGCACAGCACCTTAAACTGCCAATGTACAAAAAGCTAGTATTATTGACCTAAAAATCATAGAGCTTTCTGTGACATTTGTAATATTCGTTTGCATAAAGTATAGAACTAATTTTCATTCTGAGACACTGCATTTTCAACTAATGATTGACATGCAAGATGGTACCTAAGACAGTAAGGAAACTAGAGATGTATTTTAATTTCTGAACATGATGTACTTTGTATAAAGGACAGAGGGATTTCTTACGTAAGAAATAAAGGGCAGGTGGAGTAGCTTTTACTTCTTTAATCAGTCTTGGATGCGAAAATGGCCACTTAAAAACACTCTCCAGCCCCCTTCCACATACTGAATTAGTATAACTGTGCAAACAAATTTGGAATAATTTTCTTTTATAGAATTTAGAAGCCAAAGACTGGGATTCCTTGATGTGGCACACTTACTACATGTAGTAGTACAACTAGTAACGGAGCTCCATATCTAGTAGTGAGATAATGGGTTAATGTGTCTTGTGCCTTCCAGTCTGTCCCAGATGACTACATATATCCAATTCCAATTTATATCCCGCAACTCTCCCACCAAAGGCGGCTCGAGGCGGCTAACAAACAAACAATATATGATGCACAATGCATCAATACAATTTAAACATCAATAGAGGCAAACAAAACCTCTTATCAATCAATAACCCCCAAATACAAAAATACATCATCACCCCCCACAACATTTCCCAACATTTCCCACCCTCCTCCACCCCTCACTACTTCCCACCCTCCACCCTGCTGCTACCAGGGGGAGGCCTCCCCCCCCCTTGCTCTCACCAGGAAAGGGAGGAACCCTTCAACAATAAATAATATATAGAATTATACATGATGCACAATGCATCAGTACAAGGTAAATCATCAATAAACCAAAGCCATAACCCCATTAATCAACAACTACTACAATACCCCAACCCCTACATACAACACACAGCGATACATCATCCCCATCATACGGGCTATGCCTCCCCTCTCACGGGGAGGCCTCGCCCGCCTCCCTCCAGGGCCACCCCATCCTTTCACCACAGGGGTTGACCCTATCCTCCCTAACCCACTCCTCCCATCTCCATAGAATACACCTCCACGCCCCATATATGAAGCCTGATCTCTTTTAAGTTACCTTTTTTCTCTAAATTAGAAGAAATGTGTCTGTTTATGCTTTGAAGCTTTGCATTCAGTCTAGCGCCCACTGAACTGAATTTGTCAAGCTTAGAGTTAATTTGTGCCATTTCCTTTGGATAGGGAAAGCAGGCTTTAATATCCGATTGCATTTAATGTTTTTGATTGCATCTTAAATACTGGGAAACTTACCATCTTGCATTTTTTTATTTTGTCCCAAATGCCACTTGCTCTTTAAATGTTAACCTCTGCTAAAATGACCTAAATGCATGTATTCACCTGGTAAACAGGAGAGTAGACTGTCTCTTTAACAAATAAAAACAAATAAACATTCAACTCTAATTCATATGGTTTTGAAGACTTTCTTGGTCCAGTGTAGGAACTCCATTATGGAACAGTACCTTCAGGTACTCATGACCCAAGTGATGGCTCTTGCACAGTAATAACTGAATCAGGAGGACCTGTAAGTATGGGGATAATGGGCTATAGCCATTCTGCTTTTTCATCTTAGTGAGTACAGTTGACTTGTCTGTCTTCCGTGTAAACGGAATTTAGCAAATGTAGGGCAGATTACATGCAGTACATCCTGTATTGCGTCTGACCTTGGTTGTATATTACTCAAATTCAACTTTAAATGTTAATTTGAGCTGTGTTACAGAAAAGTAATGCAAAGGTGATTTGTCTTTTGTCTGAAACTAAGCTCCTGCAGTTCAAAGTTACTCATGTGGCTTATCCAACTGGAGGAATAAGACACCTTAAATCAAATAAATAAACTAACGTCCTCTGTTGTTTGGGCTTCTTTTCCCCTTTCTCTCCACTCTAACCTCCCCTCTCCTGTTTGGTCTCCTCTTCTCCCCCCTCCCTCATTGGCAGGTGAAGCAATGTGTGGGTGTCTAAAATATCCTGGTGTGGTTGCAGATGGAGTCTTAGATATTTAAAGGAGTTTGGTACAGTCAGCTGTGATCGAAGGAGTCCTTATTTGCAGAAACTCTCCCCTTTCTGATTAGCTCTGCAAGTTTCTGAGGCTTAATGACACTGTCACGGGTTGGAGGTCCGCACCCCCACGTTACCGAGTTTGAGTGACTCAGTTTCCCACTCGTACAGCCCACTTGAATCAGTTTTTCTCTCTGGCCGATTCAAGCCTGCCGCAGGGACAAC
>QEPC01001283.1:1201552-1214851 GCA_003113815.1 Sphenodon punctatus
TTTAACATTCTGGCGAGTTTGTAAAACCTGGCTGTTCGCCCAGGCCTTTGGGGAGGGTGGGAGGGTGGGTTAGCGGGGTTTTATCCTCCTACTCTTCTTTATTATTCTTTATATTTTCTTGTTGTCCTTTCCCTGTTTTATTTGTGAGATTTTTATAACTGTTTTAAATGTTTTTAAAAGCTGTTCTTTAAATTTGTTAGCCGCCCCGAGTTGCTTGCATGAGGGGTGGGGTATAAATATATTAAATAAATAAATAAATAAATAAAAAGCTTTGGTCTGGGGGTCCTCAGGGCGGGCAAGGGGGCACACCACGTCTGATGCGTACATGAATCTTGGGCATCATAGTGAATAAACTGTCACTAAATTTTCTGCAATTTGTTTTGCTATGGAAAACACATTGGGTGCAATCCTGCTGCCCTCGCAAACTGTGTCTATGTGAGGCACAGTGAAAGGCCACAGTAGCTCAAGCGTGCATGCACCCCGCCTGCACAGCAAGCAGGAGCTGTGCCTGCTTCATCCCCTGGGTTGTGGTGTGTGGGGGCTCGGGGGGGTCGCAGCAGCGTGGGTTGTGCCGTTGCCCTGCGCTGCTTTATGCACGCGTGGGGTGCGTGCATGTCTGAGCATCTGCCCCTCAGATCACCACTGCCCCTGCTGTTGGCATAAGCCGGCAGCAGTACTGCATCCATTGTTGCTTACATTTGAACAATTTTATAGAAATGCTACAGTGAAATCTAAGAATCAGCAATACATACATAGCTGAATATTCACTCAGTTTTGTAGAAATTGGTCATTATCTTAGTGTACCAGCAGGAAAATTTCTCTATTGCATTGCATTTCTCAAAAAACATGAAAATTCTATAATCAAAAAACCTTCAGTTTAAGAAAGAAGTTAAGGCCCTTGCAAATTCAGTCCTGCCCCCCAAAGCATGGAAATTGCAAGTTAAGGCCCCGGTCTTAACTTGCGTACCATGAAAACAGCAAAGATAACATACACTATTGCATATTGTTCTCCCTTACAACTTAGGCTCCATACATCCACACTTAGCCTTGCTCTTGTAGTCCCAATCCTTTTCCTTTTGCCGGCTGGCAGCAACACCAAAGCTGGAAAACAGGAGAGGAGCAAGGGGCAGCTTTTATATGGGTTTGGGAGAACAGGACAGCCTTAACGTCTGTGCCATGTAAACAGTAACTTCTGTGCCATGTAAACAGTAAAGACGTACAGTCTCACATATTGTGTTTGCTTACAACTTAGGCTCCATGCAGCCACATTTTGCCTTGTTCTTTCAGCTGAAATCCTCTTCCTCTGCAGGTTGGGAACAACACTGAAGTTGGGAACAGTGCTATATAAATGTTTAATAAGAATTTAAAGTTGGGTACATATTGAAATTAATAACATGGAATTCTCTTTGGAAGGAACGGAGGAAACAGAAACAACAATTTGGAAATAAATCCTGTTGTAATTTGCAGATCCCATTAAGGGGCTGACTGAGTTGATGGCATTTTGGGAAGGGTTGGACATACGTAAAAGGGCCCTCGTAGCCATTTTGCGCATGTGCGCTGGCAGTGCAGCCTGAGGCATGTTGGGGCCTGGCAAGTAGGCCTGAAACAACATGCGGCAGTGTTCAAATATTCTGTCGGAAGACTCACTTTCGTTGCCGTTTTCTTGACATAGCATGGACATGGCATCCCCATACTTGTTCCGATGTTTGCTACCGCTTTTCGCTATTGCTTGTTGCTATTTCTCAGCAGCGGAGAAATTGTCGGAAACTGTCACAAGTCCCATAAATTGTCAGAAATTGCCACAGAAAGTCGGAATGTGTCACTAAAGTGTCAGGAAAACTGTTGTAAATGTTGGAAAAACTATCTGTTGTGTTTTAATGACTGGGATACCGGGATATTAGGGTGAAACCTGACCCAGAGAGGTGACAGGAGTTCATAGACCATGAGAGATGAAGCCCACTAACTTCACTGGCGTGAGTAAACATAAAGCTTGATTAGAATAGAAAGTTAAAGAGTTTAATTACCAGAATCCATGAAGACCAGGGGGGTAGATCACAGGTACAAGGAGCTACACAGAGTTACACAGAGCCAAGGAATACAAAGAGACCATATCCAGGTGAGGTCTGAGCACTGAGGGACCTGGGGTATCACTTTTACAGGATCTTAAACAAAGAACCCAAGCCCAGCCAATCAGCTGGGAACAATCATAAGTCACCTACGCTATGTATGACTTGTCACACATTTCCTCCCATACTCAGAACCATTCCTGATTGGTCCATGATTCATAACATCACATCAACCTTTAGGCTCCATAGACTGGAGAGGAACTGTTTACCAGGCTTTTCCCAGGAAAAGACAAAGTTAAAAACAACTTGTTTTCCTTAACTTTCTATTTCTAGAAACTGGCAGCTCTTCTCTCTCTGTGGCCTATACAGGCCTAAAAACCCTGAACCAAAGTTATGGATCCCTGATTTACTCATGGCTCATTTCTTACACTATCAAAAATATCAGAAAAACTGTCGAAAATGTCAGAACTGTGTAAAATTGTCTTTATTATCTTAAGTGCCGCAGAATACCTGGAACTGCTGCAAAATGTAAGATAGTGCCACAAATCAATGGCAAATGCCATCCAAGTAGCGGTAACACTGTCAAACTTCAACAGTAAAAGGCAAAACAGCAAACAACGCTGCTGCTTCAGGTCTATTGGCAGGTCTCTCACAACTGAACCAGTTCCATTGTGGCCTGGCCCAGCCTCCCAGTTGTGGAGCTCCAGCAGCGCACCCTAGGCAGAAGGCCTGCTGGACCCCAGCAGGCCTTCTTTCCAGGGCCCATTGCTTGTCCAAGCTCTGCTACTGGGGGGGCCACACCACCTCCACACCCACCCATACAGAGTCAACCCGGTATCCCGACAGCAGAGTTCCAATGGGCAGCGCACCCAGAGAAGAAGGGCCGCTCGGCTGCAGAGGCAGTCAAGCCCCACTGGCAGCGGAGACGTTGGCTCCTGGGCAGTTACCTCCATCCTCCAAAACCTGTGGACCTGTAAGTACGTGCAGAGCCTGGGGTATGGGGGTGTTAGGAATGCGGATCCCCACCCCACCCTCCAAGATCATGGATGGGGGAGGTTGTTTGTTTGTTTTTCTGTTCTGGATACCTGGGTTTTTTTGGTTCTCTGGTTCCCTTCACATTGAAGTTAATGGGAAGAGAACTGAAACAAACCAAAACGGGAACCAAAAACCAGGAATCTGAAAACCAAAAGAAACAAAACCAAAAATCTCCATGTCCCACCCCTACTGTTAAAGTTAGGGATTGTGGACAGATACCACATTGGAACTTCATGAGCTGGAGATCCCGCTGATTCTTCAGGGCACTCTAGCACCCACTATAGCCTTGGTCAGGTATACCCGGCTACATATGCAATTCCTCAACTTCTCTGAAATGCAAGCAACTTCATCTCCTGGAAACTTGTTTGCCAATGCATAGTTTCCAACCTGTTTTTTCTTTGCTATCAACTGATGCTTAATTTTTATCATCATCAATTATTTTTATCATTTCCCCCCCTTTCTTTTTTTAACAAATGTGCTAGCTTGCATTGGCCCACGGGGTGGCCCTTGGCCCAGGCCATGTCCTCAGAGGTTTGAAATACCAAGCATAGTTTTTCTACAGTTCCCTCCCAAGTGATTGCTTTCATTATACCTTACTTGTCTTGCATTTTCTCAATCCATGGTCCTGACTTGGTACATGCTTGAAGAAGGGTGCTGTGTGCCCCAAAGGTTTACACACACTCACCAAAAGCAGATGGTCAAATGAAAGATTTAATCTAAACTACTTTGTCTCCAAAATATAAACACATACACATACATTTTTATTTAGCAATAGCTACTCTTCAAACTCAATGACCCAATCTGCTGCTTACAAAGCTTTTATTGAGTTATTCAGCAATGCAAACTGAGATCCCCAAGAGGTACTGAAAGCAATACATGCTGGAAACTTGCAATAAGGCCTGAAGCCACTTCGTTTGGGTATGTTACAGTTACACACAGAGCAATTCAAGTGTGAGAATCTACTGTTATTTTCCATTACATTGTGCCGGACCATATCAAATGCTGAAGTTACCATATTCTGCCAACTTCAAGCTTATCTAAATTCCAATGAGCAAGAGCTAGAAATAAGCCCTGCCTGGCAAAAACATAAGCATGTACTGAAGCCAAATTAGATTTAGGGAGTCGGCAGCTATTCTTCTGTAATCCCAGTAAGATAGGAACCATTTGATACTAGCATGAGAAAATTGGAATTTGTTGTACCTCATGACCATGCTGGTTATCAAAGCTCTGCTATCGCTCTCTTTAAATTGACTCTCCTTTATCCTGAGTGTGGAACCCATAAACATTTCATTGATGGAAAGTTTCATTAATGTTAAGGTTGCTCAAGGCTCAGTTGTACCATTCCAGAATATGAAATTCACAAAATCAGAAAATAAAGTGTTGAGGGCTATGCCACCCTGGCCACTCCACACTAACTCTGCCCACTAACATTTAGCATCTACTCTGTTTTTTTATTGGCTCATTTAGCTTAGAATGAAGCTAAAATCTCTATCATCAAAGGACTGATGTAGAACCCATTTAAATTAATGGTCCCCCCCCCACTAATTTCATTGAGCCCCCAATAATGTCAATTTCAGCATGCCCCAATCCCCTGATACTGCAGCATATTTATCAAAAGTATGTATGTAATTATACAACATATGTATTCTTGCAAACAATAATTTGACAACAATAATTTGACAACAATATTACAACAGAGATTGCATGTTCTAAGATGTTGGAAACAGCACCGTATTTACCTGGTTTACTTTATGAATTTTGAATGTTAATATAGTAAAATTAAGCAACAGTACACAGCAGGGTATGCAGTTACCAGCCAAAATATATATGTGGCAGGGCACAGTCTGGAAAGAGTAATGTCTCTTTAAGAGACAACAGCACCATCTGGGGGACTGGGCTAACAGGGATGCAAGTGCTGTACCATAAAGAGGACAGGACCTAAGTAGAAGGCTGAGCCAGTCCTGGGATTTCACTCAAGAGTCGAAGTCCCTGGTCATGCTCCCTGGGGACTAGATGGGCTGTGAAAGACTAAAAGTCCCTGAACATACTCAGAGGAATTTAGAACCGCTGCAGAACCTAAGTCCACAGGCATGCTCAGTGGGAGTCAACCTGTCCGGACATGCCCAAAGGCCTATAAAGGCTCAGAAGGTTCAGTTGCACGGGTGTAGCCATAGGAGAAGGATGTTGTCAGAGAGAGCTCTCCTGAAAAGAAGCTTGTCGGACTGGGTTAGTAGGCCCAGAGGGTGTTGCCCAAGCCAGAAGGGTTCTGCTGGACTCCAGAGGAGGATGCCTGGCCCCGAGAATAGTAAGTGATAATTGACTAAGCCTAGCCAACCAGAGAGGGCTTCCTGGCTTGAGAGTGGAAGGACTATTGGAAGCCAGAGGCTTGTGCTTGGTTTAAGAGATTGTATAGGAATATGGGCTATGTGTGTATATATATATATGGAAGGTGGGGATCTGTGTATAAATATCAAGGAACTATATAATGGTGGTGAACTGTATGTATACCTATAAGACTACATATTGTTATAGAGATCTGGTGTTTACAAGAGTAAAGACCTTTTGAGCTAATACCCAACTGAGACAGTGACTTGGCAGGGTCCTGGCAAGGACGCACCCTGGGGAACTGCTTCCTGTTACAATATACACTTCAGATGTTTTCAGAACTAGGGATCATTACAGAATACACAACACTGTGCATACCGGCTTGTGAACACACACCCTCTCACTGGTCAGCACACTTATAAAAATGATCTAAAAACCACAACAATTTTAAAATTAAAAATTATTCTGCCAAAGAAAACCATTCCATTATTATCAGTTGGTAAACCTTTTCCCTCTCAGAGGTCATTTCAAATATTAGTACAAGCTCAAATGGTCACAAAGGAGTTTATTTTTTAAAATTTATTTATTTATTTTATTTATTTATAAATTTCTACCCTGCCCCTCCTGCCACGCAGCTCGGGGCGGCTCACAGCATTAAAACATACAATAAAATTTTAAAAAAATTTAAAATTCACAATCATATTAAAATATTAAAACAGGGCCAAAAAAACAATATAAATATAAATAGGTGGGGGAACTAAAACATTCCCCTACCCCTCCCTCCCAAAGGCTTGGGCGAACAGCAAGGTCTTACAACTACGCCGGAATGTTAATAGGCTAGTAGCCAGGCGAGTTTCCTCCGGAAGGGAGTTCCAAAGCCGCGGCCCTACCACCGAGAATGCCCTCTCCATCGTGGCCCCCCGCTTAACACGGGGGACCTCCAGGAAGGCACCCCCGGCGAACCGCAGGAGCCGCTCTGGGGCGCGAAGGGTGAGGCGGTCCTTAAGGTAAGAGGGGCCGAGATGGTGTAGGGCTTCATAGATCATCACCAACATCTGGGGCAGAAGTGCTTAAAAGATGAACCAAGAACAGGATCTGTCCCCATCCTTGTGTGCATGCCCTCATCTCTGCTCCCTTATCGTGAGCTCAGTCTTTAAGTGCTTTGGGAAAGGAACTGGATCCAGAAGCCAAATCTAGGAACTGGAAAGGAGCCAAACAAAAACTGGCCACGGGTCACATTTAGTTCCCCATCCTTGCATTATAGTATGCATATTTGCTGTAAAATACTGACTCTCTAAAAGGCGGTAGCCTGAAATAAGGTTAAATTTAACACACCGAAGTGCATTTATAATCTTTTCTAAATGTCCCACTCTGTTCAGCTTGTGAGAACGAAAAGGACTTTAAAGTACATAATGAGAGCATGCATGTAAACAGAGAGAATGTTCTTCACCCATCGGTTGGGAGAAATGGCAGCTTATAAAGCTTGATAAAGGTGTACATCTGTGTTTCTCCCAAACATATGGATCAGCAATGGAATACTTTTACATAAATAAATAAATATAGTGCCGACTTAGACAGAAAATATCTACAGTACTTAATGGTTCAGTGTGTACACAGTCCTAAGCATGTAATTTTTTTAAAAAAAGAATTAGACACCATTACAACACATCAAATGTACTGATTATCAAAAAGACATAAGATAGAGGATAAGCAGTTGCATCTGAGGTCATCCACTTCTCCAAGCAATAGGTACTAGGGATGTGCATGGGGGGTGGGAGGGATACGTCTTGTCTCCGTGTCTCCACCTTTTGTGTTTTTTGTCTTTCATAGAAATTTACTGCAGATAATGAATGGAACATACTTCATACATTAAATGAAAAATAATACATTATGAATGGTATTTAAACTGTAAATAAGTGTTTTACAATAAAGAGCTTTTCATTGGCAAATCAGCAGTTTCCTATGAATGCCAACTCTGAATTTGCACTCGCTGTTCTGTGTAATAAAGAGATGCAGGCGGGAGCAGCAGGTGAGGCAGACACGCAGGCGGAGGGAGCGGCTGCAGGTGAGGCAGACACGCAGGTGGAGGGAGTGGCAGTGTCATGAGCTGTACAGCTTGAGGATTGCAGTGTTAGAGAAATATTCGATTTATGGACCAAATACCGGGGCAGAAGGAAGGTGGACATGTAATCATCAGCAAATTTCTTTCATTTTATACAACAACCACTTTGAGTACACTTCAATGTTGTTTTCACTGCAGTCCCATACCCTTCCACATCTCTATCAGCAGTGCCACTGTGATCAGACATTGGGCAGAGTCAAAGAGACTGTAAGATGACTAATACTGAATGAGGAAACCAAACGGAAAGATTCCCCAGCAGGAAAGATTAGACAGTGCTGTGATAGAGTGGCGCCTCGAATAAGAGCAGCCAAATAAGAGAGCAAATAAAATGAAACAATAGGAAGGAGAAGGAAATCTGGGTGAGTGTCTCGTACGCTTGTCTTCCACCCTCAAGCCCCCTCAGTCTCACAGCTCCAGGGGCCTCACTAGTGCGAACCGCACCCCCCTGGAGGGTTGCTTCCAAAATGTTTGTTAGTGTTATTAGCGTAATGTTCTGTATGTCTAAGGAAGGATAATATTGAATGCTGAAAACAAAGTGCAAGATTCCCCAGCAGGAAAGGTTCTATCAATGAATGCCTAAATAGACTGAAGCAGAAAATATTTAAACTAGCTGCAGTATTCCTATATTACTTAGGGGCAGTCTTATGGATTTCAGATTGATCCGTAACGGCTCAGAATGCACACGCGTCCTCTTCAAAAATGGTGGCAATGTCACAGGCCGGCTGCCCTTTTCTAAAATGGTGCTGATGCTACCAATGCGATTTTGGAAGAGGGTATGTATGTGCAGAATGGTCCCGCAACCATTTTGTACATGTGCAGTTATTTATTTTAGTTTTTAAAATTATTTTAAAGGTTTTTATTGTTTTAAATATGGTCCATTATACAGATCCGTATTTAAATCCAGAAATTGCGAAATCAGAACCACAAATGAAACCAAACTGCAATTTCTTCCATAAGACTACCCCTAATATTACAGTGCTGTGATAAAGTGGTGCCTCAAAGAACAGAATAAAAGCAGCCAAATAAGAGAGAGAGAAATAAAAGACATAGAAAGGGGAGGAAAATCTGGGTGTGTGTCACCCTCCCACCCCCAACCCTTCTCAGCTAAGGGTTTTAATCACTCTTCAGTTTTGCTTCCAAAATTCAAGGGACGAGAAGGCAAAGGAACTGAAAAACTTATACTATCACTTGCTGACTAAGGCTAATCTATCTCAAAAGAGAGAGGTGGGAAAGGGAATTCAAAACATATGCTGTCTATTGCTATTGCTCACTGGCTATTCTATCTCAAAATGGTGCTCCCTTCAGTTTTTAATAAGCTGAGGGGGGAGAGGCACTGCAGACCACCACTCTGCCAACTGTGGGTGATTTCAGACGTGAGGGGCCAATTGGCCTGCCACGCTGAACGACCGTCTGAGATCCGTTTCGGATCCCGGACAGGAATCAGCCCAGCCGTCCATCAGACGTGCCGGCTGATTCCTACAGGGTATCGGGGGAGGGGGTGGGGTTGTGTGGTGCGACATGCAGCCGCACAGCTCTGCTCCCCTGGCCGCCCGGCTTCCGGGAGACGGGCAGGCGCAGCGGCCAATCCGGCCGCTGCACCCTATCCCGTCTCGGGGTCTGGACCACCGTCCAGATTCGGCCAAGGTAACAGATGTTACTTTTGGTCAAATCTGGACCGTGCTCCAGCTAACCACGATTCTGGCCCTCCGGGCAGCTGGAGGGCCAGAATCGTGGTCAAAGTGCTTCCCGCCGGAGGTTCACCGTGGTGAACATCTGGCGGAACACACTACAGACGTTACGGGACTTTTGGTCACCACAGGGGTTTCACTGTGGTTGACCGTTGACGCGTAACATCTGAAATCACCCTGTGTCTGTCCCAACAATAGAGGATGTGGCCATTACCCCACATGAGCTGGACAATCCTGCACGTGGGAGAGTGATACCTGTGTCCCGCCTCTAGCCAACACAAGCTTCTATGCATACGCACAAGTGCCCGGGATCTGGCCAGCTCTGGTGCTCTTGTGTGCGTGAAAAAGCTTAGCTGGGCCCCCGAGAATGTGCACGGTAGACCTAGCTTCCTGGCACTCTGAGCACAGAAGAAAGTACTTGCAGAAGTAAGTGCAGGAAAACCAGCCAGGCTACCGTGCCATGCATGCATCCGAATGCTGGGAAGCTGGCAGGGCTGAGGCCACCTCTTAGGGAATCTGAAAACTGGGAGGAGAGCGTCCAAATTTTTGATTCCTCTGAGAGGGGCATTTTTGACTAAATTTGCATTCATTTGAACCTGAATTGCACACCTCTAATAAGTACAGAATCAATTCTGATCACGAGTAAAAGAACCAAGCATCCTAATAGGCAGTTAAATGAAGATGCCTATTCACTGAATAATAGACAGGATTATAAAAACAACGAGTATCCTAAACTCAGTCAGAAGGGGGACAGAAACTGATAATCCCACAAAAAACACACATTGATTTATCCTCAACAAAAATCATTTCCATTGCATCTGCTCCATATTACACAACACACTAAGGCACAACGGGTGAAAACAGACATGACGCTAACCACCCTTTAACCACCCTTGGTGGTTATTTATGCATGTTGCAGGGCTATATTGGTGCCCTATGCAGCCCTGCAACATGCATAAATGACCACCAAGGGTGGTTAAGGGTGGTTAGCGTCATGTCTGTTTTCACCCTAAGTCTCCCTGTGCCTCGGGTAGAGACGTAAAGGTTTGGAAAAAAACTGGAAACTTTCAGGGAAAAAACATTTCCCCCCCAGTTTTTCCCCCAGGGAATAATATGGAAAAAAATTGAAATGTTGGGGAAAAATTAAAAAGAATATTTAACAAAATATTTTTCTCTCACGAGTAAAATAATTTATAAAAATATTTAAAATGATATTTTATTTCTGACCTTCAGTTTTAAAATTTCTGTTCCCTCCTTCCCCGCCTCACCCCGGGACAAAACCCACCAAATTTTACATCTCTAGCCTCGGATCCCTCCCTTCAGTAAAATACCTCATACTGCTGATACAAGGATAAAACCAATAATCTGAGATACTCAGGTATCTGAGATACTTAGGTAATAAGGACCACAAATGTTGGTCCTCAGAAACATTTTGGTGTTGTATACTAATGGTGTCTACGTTATTTTAATTCTTTTTAATTGGGAATTAAAAGTGCATAGGAATGGTATTTATTACATAATTACAAATACAGCTGTTGTATTAATTAATACTATTAATTTTAATAGTTTAAAATGGTGCGACATTTTAATTTTAAATTTAACATTTTATTTGAATTTTTCATCAGTCAAGAAAACCCAGGGCAAACAAAGTAATTGCAAATAAAAAATTATAATTACTGATGTTCTTCAGTGTGTACAAAAGGAACCACCAAAAATTGTTTTTACTGTTTACATTGGAAGATTCTGAAAGAAAAGAAAAAAGAATAAAAGTAATAAGGAAACGATCCTTTTTATTAAAACGAGAAGCCAAACTATTCACTGTTTGGGTCAAAGAACTCCAACCATCACCAGGGGAAATTAACAAAAATTGCTACTACTGAATCCAATTTGTAAACCTCAAGGATGAGGCAAACCTGAGGAAATGAGATGAATAATCTTCATCTGGAACAAGTTAAATTGCTACATAATTACAGAAAAGTATTCCGAGGCTCTGGAGGTACCATGCCATTCATTAATCAAAGCTAATCCAGAATTACAATGTTTAATTATTTGCAAAGCTGCTTCTTCAATTATCTGTCTCCACAAGAAGATGCTGATTGCATTATATCAAAATTCTCCAAGTCTAATTCTCAAGTGCATTTAAGAACAAGGGGCTTGTTTTGTTTTTTAGTTGCATTAGTCATGTATACTTTTTGAGTTCCTGAACCCTGTGGCAGAATACATGTTTGGTTTAATGAGTATAAATCTAGCTAGTCTCTGGTAACTGTATAAACTGAATATGGGAATGAAAGCCAGAATGGTTTCAGTATTGGTGTGGTGTGGACAAAGTCTTTATTTAAGGGTGAATTCAGACATCATCTCCCAAGTAGCAGAAGCAGACATGAAGCAGATCACCCATAGAAAGTGGTGGTAGGGCATGCTGTTTGAAAAGGGTTTGTGCGGCAAGCAAACACATGCTGGTTGCTTGGCACAGATTTTCTTATCATGCAAACCTTGTAGGGGAGTTGTTGGGCATGGCAAGGTATGGGGGGCGGGGGAGGAGAAAGTATCTTCATGGGTACAGGGGTAGACACTTGATGTCTGTCACCCTGTCCTCCTCTCTCCCCGTCTCAGGATATTTGGAGGTTGAGGTCATTGGAGCCTCTGATCTGTCCCTGATGCTGCTTAATGCAAGGTCAGTGGCTAGTCAGTGGCTAATAAGACAACTACCATCTGTGATGTCATTTAGGATGAGGCCACTGACCTCATATGATTAATGGGAACTAGCTGAATAAGACTTCTTGGCCTGCGGTGGCCCAGATGGTGCCAGCCGGGTACTTGGTGCAGCATTAGCCTATGATTGGGGGGTAGAGATGCATCAGGAACTAAAATTAGTACCTATAGGTAATACCTGCATTTTGGGGCACCCCATTGGGCACCTGATGGGCTACCCGAGGACCAATTGCGTGCCCAATGCCCCAAAATGCGAACATTACCCAGAGTAACTGACAAGTCCCAGCCAGGAGCGCTACAAAGCCCGGCTTTATAGCACCCCAGGTACGGCTTGTCAGTTTCAAAGGTGGGCTGAGACTTCCCCCACATAGCACTCTGAGAGGCATAGTGGCCGGGAAGTCACTTTTGAAACTGACAAGCACTGGCCAAGAGAGCTGTGGAACCCGACTCTGAAGCAGTCCCAGCCAGGGCCTGTCACTTTCAAAGGCTGGCCAGTGCTCCTCCCCAGCACCCAACTGTACCTCTCAAAGTGCCTCAAAGACCAGAGGGCATTTCCCCACCCCAGCACCTCTCAGATGATAAGATGTTGGGGGACAGGGGGGAGAAGCGAAGCAACAAGCACTTTCAAATGCCAGCAGGCACATTAGAGTAGACCGTTGGTCCTGTTTGGACACTGATGGTGCCTGAACAGGAACAAGATATTTCAGGCACCCCAAATTTGTCAAGGATGCCCGAATCTTCAGGTGCCAGTTGCAGCTCTAATTGGGGGCTGGGTGGGGTGTGGAGTAGCAATGATCTGTAAAGACAATCTGGTCTATCGAAGGTATCCAGTGTCTGACTTGTCCAACATGGAATGTGTCCATCTTGTGTTCAAGGCCCGGAACAGATTGGGGGATTCTGCTGGTGTACCGACCACCCCGCTGCACAGCAGACTCCCTGACTGCTCTTGCTGAGCTGGCCTCGGAAGTGGTGTTGAGATCACCTAGTCTTATTAATAACAAAAGAAGTGCCATACTGGGTAAGACCAATGGTCCATCGAGCTCAGCACCTGTCTCCAACAGTGGCCAATCTCGGTCGCTTGGAAGTAGTACCCAACAGGTCACAATGGGAGCAATCCATTCCCTGTTGTTCACTCCTAGCGCCCGACAGTAAGAGGTTACATTGACCAAACCTACTTAGGTAATAGCTGCTAATAGACCTATCCTCCAATAGGCCTTGCAATGTATCAGAAACTTGTCCAATCCTTTTTAAAACCTAACTATACTACTAGCATTGACCACATCCTTTGGCAACAAATTCCATAATTGTGCACTGAGTGCAAAATTATTTTATTTGTTTTAAATCTCGTACC
>QEPC01001283.1:1227947-1240537 GCA_003113815.1 Sphenodon punctatus
TGGTATGCAGTTATTGATCTAAAAGATGCTTATTTTCATGTTAGATTGCATACCTCCTGTAGAAGATTCTTCCGTTTCACCCATGACTCCATGCATTTTCAGTTTTGTTCATTACCATTTGGACTCTCCTTGGCCCCTCGGGTCTTTACTAAGGTCATGGCCCCAGTCATAGCTTTCCTTCGTAAGCAGGGCATTGCCATTTCCCCCTACCTAAATGACTAATTACTGGTTGCTAATACCCCAGACACCTTAAATGCCAACCTTCACTTCACTCTAGATCTATGCGTAAAGCTGGGACTAACTATAAATGTACAGAAGTCCCGCCTGTCTCCTAAATGTCTTGTTGAAAAAGACATTTGTTCTGTTATTACTATGAACACTTTTGCTTGATTATTTTAATTTGTTTTTACTATTACTGCCAAATGCTTGCAAAAAATCAAAAATGCCCTGCCCTCCATCTCCTCCTGTTCCCTCCCTGTATTGGCAGGAGGGGAAACTTGGGGAGGGGGCTAGATGAGGGGGTACTTTGGCATGTTGGGGGTGGTTTAAGCAAGGGGGTGGATGGATCTGTGAGACAAGTGGCAAGGGGGTGCTCTGTGTGGGAAGCTAAGGGGTAAAATGTGCTGAGACTAAAAAGGGCCCAAGGCATGTGTGCAGATATGATGGGCATTTATGCAAAATATGCAAATTTGTGTATATGCATAAATGGACAGGACCATTAGGCCCTGCACCAAGACTTCGCACATGGCCCCGCAAACCCTAGGGCCGACCCTGGTGACCAATATGAGGTTTTTAAAGAGTTCTGTCTACATTCTCACTGAAAGAGAAAGCCATAACAATCAAGGAATACGAGGAATTCAAAAAATGAAAAGAAATTACAGCTTCAAGACTCAGTGGAAGAAAGCAAATTTTCTTAAAATTTTCCAATTAAGTAAATGAAATTGTTCCATTACTGTATATCAATAAGTAATTGATAGTTTTGTGTGTGTGTGTGTGTGTGTGTATGTGTATATTATATATATATATATATATATGTACACACACACTCTATACGTATATACACATAAACATTCACAGAGCCACCATTATTTCTACATGTCATAAACCCCCAAGTTTAAAATATATTTCATATATAAGATGTTCACACTTTTAAAAGCGGTTCATACTAGAATTTGCAAATCAGTTCCAGACTCTGAAACTCCAAGGTATCCAAATCACTGCCTGGCAGATTTAAGGAGGTTCACCAAAGCGTTTTTAAATGTACTAATGAGAATAAATGTTCGATGGCAGCCAGTATTTGAGCCATAAAATGATCAAGATACCATAGTGCTACCTCAAGGAAAACCAGATACAGAATACAAGAGAGTGGTGAAAAATCATCCATTGCTTGTTACCAGTTTGGGATTTTTAATCCTGGCCTAATTACATAGGTCACAAAGCTATGCTACTTGGAATGTAATACCTTTAATCTCTCATAGGCTCTACAGCATCTATTTTTAAATCACTCATGTAATGGTCTTTGCAAAGAAAATCAACCAATGTAAAAAATTTCACCCCATTTGAGAATGTAAGTCACCAGATGCCCTCACATATGCTGCATTCCAAATAACTTAAAGCAGGGATACCCAATCTGTATGTAGGTTGAAAGGGGGAAGAGGGAATGCCTGTCAAACCTGAAGGATAGACACTCCTCATTAGCCACCTGACTTCTCACAGTAGTTGAATAGCTAAAGAAAAACCGCTCAGAAGCAGTGATGCAATTTCGCAGTGACAGGGAACAGAGAAAGATACAATGGCTTTTTACTTAGAAGCCCCACCCATAAATGGAAACAGATTAGTGCAAGTATTGTTACTCAATTTTTTGTATCTGGTATTTAGGGAATGACCTACAGAACAGGTACTGTACATCCCCTTAGAAGGACAGATCTGCAGAGTGATGTTGGCCATTTATACAGTAGTGTACTGCAGAAGATTTAGCAAAAAACAAAACTCAGAGGTTACTAAAAAGACATTTAATAGAAGGCCACAGAAAACACTGATCAGTGTGTACCTACAGAGAGAGAGTGACCAACTCCGGAGAGTGTACTTCAGAATAAAGGTTTTCTTTTTACATAATCTAGGGTTTGAAGGGACTTCAAGGGTCATCTAGTCATCTATATTTTGGATTCCCCTGGGGACAGTAATGAAACTGCTAACTGTGACATCAATTGTGCATATCTGAATCTGGTCCAAACTTGACCCCTTCTTACAGTTTACTTTTATTGTTAATTCATGAAGGAAATATCACCATGAGCCTAAGATTTTCCCTGAGTTTGACTGTTCTGAAGGTTTGTCTATCTATCCTTTCCAATCTCATTTTGTCTATTACTCAGACAAAGACTTGTTTATACGATGGTTTGGAGCAAAAGGACTTACCTGTCAGTGTAAGCCAGCAGAAATAGTTTTGCTTATATTCAGAATTCTAAAAGATAAATAAAGTGGCCCAACAGAGAACCCCCTGTACTCCTATATTTTGTTATAGCATCAGCTTGCAGCTTGCAGGGTCCTAGATTTGCAGCCCAATTATAAACCTTTCCATTTGCAAAAAAAATTAAAAAATTTAAATGCTCTGGAATTTTAACTGACCACCAAAAGATATTACGAACTTGATTTCACTTTTCATTTAATCCAGCAAAAAAGCAGTTTTGAAACACTTGCACAGTATAGTAACAACACATCCTGTTCTTTGTCCCAGAGGTCTGCATTCTGCTCCATATGTGCTATCTGTAAGGAACCAAGGATTAACTTGGGGCCCTGAGCGGTCTCAGCAGTGTTCAGAGTAGGGATGGGCGAACAGAACCGAGTTCGGAAATTGGGTTCGGTTCGAAAGTCGAGTTCAGTTCGGTCCGAAATCTGAACTTCCGAACAGAGTTCAGAAATTCAAACCCCATTGAACTAAATGGAATATTATCTTTTAGGGATGGGCGAACAGAACCGAGTTCAGAAATTCAGTTCGGTTCGAAATTCGACTTAGGTTCGGAAGTTCGGTTCAGTCGACCGAACTGGTCGAGTTCAGTCCGAACTCCGAACTTCTGAACTGCGTTCGCCCATCCCTAGTTCAGGGGTTCTGCTAAAGGCTCTCCCTGTGCTGGTCAGGGCACACCCCTCCTCAGCATCATGCCATGCCCCTAGCTTCCTGATTGTCTGCCTACCCTATAAAAGGCAGGCCTGCAACCACAAGAAGCTGGGTGGATCATCCGTTTTCTGGTTCCTGTTCCTTGTTACTGGACCTTCGTGTTGCTCTCTGAACCCTGGACATCATCATGTCTTTTCCACTTCCCCAACTCCGTATGTCAGTCCTCAGCCTGCCCTGACCTCCTGGACCCTTGAACTTCAATCCTGCACCTACTATCCTGTACCTGATCCTGCACTACTTCTGGACTTGCTTTTCAGTGTGTTCCTGACATATATGAATATGGATGTATGGGAAGGGCAAACCAGCCCATTGGGCAAGGTGAATATCTTATTCAAAGCAGTAGCCTTCCTGGGGGGAACCAAATGATGGGAACCCTCCCTGGTCCTGCTGGAGCTGTGGGGTATGTGGCATGTTCTCTTTCTTGTGCGTGTGTGTAGGAGACAGCAAATTGTCATTTGTGAGTGGTTCACAAACATTCTGTGGCAAAATAGTGAGCGCCAGCCCTGGGCCCAGAAGAGAATCACTAAAATGGGAGATCTGATACAAATTTTGAAAATGAGGTCAGAGCTGACTCTTTGGAGGATCTATGAAAATCAAATGTCGACTTTTCAAATCCTTAATATGTCCATTGCCTTACTTTGTCCTACTTTAGTCACTAGAGACAATTAGCCCAATTTAATAGATGGGTTTGAATTTTTGTGCTTTAAATAATTTATCTTTAAGCAAACTTACTATATTGTCATGAAAAACTATAAGCCCAACCAAAAATCTTCACTCCCATTCTTTAACACAATGATGATTATAATAAAAACACAACAAAAGAAAAATGAAAAGCTACCCTAAAAAATGAGCGGGCAGATTGACACAATATGGGTCGGGGTGAAATCTAATATTAAAGAAGAGGTACAAATATAAAAAGTCTGGAAATCATTGACAAAATTATTATTTTTTCTGATTTTTTAATCTTTAAGATTCTATTATGAGATGGAATGAGTGCGTCTGAATCTAATAGAAACTTGGCATACTCAGAGAAAGCATTTTATTTATCTTATGGTGAATAACTGGGAAGTAAAGAGAAATACTATAAAACAGAAGAGCAAGTGACAGCATTGTGAAATTAACATCATTCTTATGATATGCTATGTAGGCCAGAGGACCCGGGAGGTCAAAAACATTTCAGGGGAGTCTCAACAGATCTCTGCTCAGTTTGGATATTCTAACCCAAGTAGGGCCAAGCTCTACCACATCCGATTTATTTTATTTATTTATTAAAATATATACACTGCCTTTCCCTGAAGGCTCAGGGTGGCTTACAAAAATAAAGGTGCAGAAAAAGAGGCCGCTGCTAAAAGGCCCTTTGGTGGAGATGGGGCAGTCGGGTGGAGGATGATTGGAAGGTGTGCATGGTGCTGGACAGGGACACAGATTTGTGGGGATTTTAGTGTAGAGCTTTTAACAGGGGTGGTTATTGTTTTGGGGGTGGGTGGTTTGTAGTATTTTGTTTTTGCCTGGAGGGTTGAGGGATGTTTTCCACCCCCAGTGAGAGTGGGGACGAAAGGGACTGGTTTGGGGGGGGGGGGTGTCTTTCCCTTCAGTGAGCGGGGGGTTGATGCTCTTTGGGAGGGTAGTGATTGCCCCACTGTGAGAGGGGATGTATGGGGGGGTTGGAAGGGTGGGGGTTTTTCTCGCCTGCTAGGCAGAGCAGCATTCGGGGGGTGGAGTCTGGAGGGCAGGCAGGGGAGGGCGCAACCATTGGGGTCGTGCTGGGTCAGGGGAATTATGGTTCTTCTGGGAGGCTGGTTAAATCTGTGAGAAGGGACAGCTGCTTGGTGTCTGTCCCTCTCACTAGCCCCTGGGTAGGTAGTGAGGTGTTTGTTGATCGTAGGGTCCCTGGTCTGATGCTGTTCAATGCAAGGTTGGTTGTAAAAATAAGTCAACAACGGTCCGGGAACTAATCCTGGACCAGGCAGACGACCTTTTGTGCATCACGGAGACCTGGCTGGACACTGAGTCAGGGCTTATGCTGGCTGACCTTGTTCCAGTCAGGTACTCCATGCAGCATGAGCCTTGGCCAGAGAGGCGGGGAGGTGGTGTAGCCATAGTTGTTAAGGACACATGGATGGTGAGCAGGTATCCTGTGCAAATATTCCAGGTATCTCCATCTTTTGGCTCCTCAAGTCCACAGTCTGGGGGTGCTCCTTGATTCAAGCCTCCACCTGGATGCCCAGGTGAAGGCCGTGGTGAGAGGAGCATTTAGCCAGTTACATCTGGTGCAACAGCTTCGGCCATATGTCTCCAACACTGACCCAGCCACCATCATCCATGCTTTCATTACCTTGAGATTGGACTATTGCAAAGCGTTCTCCGTAGGGCTACCTTTGGCAACGGTCCAGAGACTGCAACTGTTGCAGAATGCAGCGGCCCGTCTCCTGACAGGGACAGGTCGTCAAGAGCACATTACGCCAGTGCTTTGTTCTCTGCACTGGCTGCCTATAGTGTACCGGGCTCAATTCAAAGCATTGGTTTTGACTTCTAAAGTCCTAAATGGTCTGGGCCCCGCATACCTGCAAGACCACCTCACTCCTCAGGTCCTGGACCGGCCCCTCCAGTCGGCCAGGGATGCCTCCCATAGAGTCCCCCGGGTAGCCCAGGTGGCAAAGATGAGGGGGGTGCTCTTGATGGCTGCCCCGTGACTGTGGAACTCCCTGCCAACTGAGGTCCATCTGGCTCCAGACCTTCCCTCTTTCTGAAGACCGTGTAAGACTGGGCTATTCTGCCAAGCGTTTGGCGAGAGGGACTGCCAGGTGAGGGGGTTTGTGGCTCTGCTTATGTTTTGTGAGTTTAAATTATATTTTTATATTGTATTTTTTATTATATGTGTTTTTATTATTTTTTATCATGTTGTAAGCCGCCCCGAGCTGCTATGGAAGAAGGGGGCAGCTAAGAAATCCAAGTAAATAAATAATTCAAACTTTTTCAAACCATTATTATTTACAGAAAACAGCAAAAAAGGTTTCAGCTAGTGAGCTAAAAGTTACGCAGTCCAATTTTTAATCCCTGAAAGATAGAATTTATAATGGAAGGTCTATTTAAAAAAAAAACCTCTATATTATTTGTTCATATTATTATTTGTTGTAAAATGTTGTTAGCTGCCCCGAGATGCTGTGCATGAGGGGGCGGCATAAAAATAAAAACAAAATATTACAGATTCAGTAAACTAAATAAACTGTAAGTGTATACATTTACTGTTTTTAACAGTCTACAGTCGGGGTCCAGCTGTGTGCACCATTGGTACAACTCCTAAAAACAGTCTGTTCTAATTCTCCGTTTTGTTCCCTCATCCCAGAGGTTCCAGGATCATAATATATTCTTGCACGTCATTACTAAACTCTTGTCTCAAGAAAGATAGGAAGCACAGATGGTCAACTTCCAGAAATGTTCCTAACTCCACCGCTTAATTGGCCTATTGGGAATGATAGTATGTTGAATAGCGGATGGTCTCTTGGTGCCTGGGCCCCCAGGATCTTGGTCTATTCTTGAAACCTGGCTACTACATCAATATTAAAGCTGCACCTGGACAGAAAAAATGATACGTTGTAGCTGCACACAATGCCAGTGTAGAGAAACTAAGGTTGCTGTGTTGGTCCCAAATATAGGCAATAGAGACACAGCAGTACAATGATATTTCTTATTGGACCAACTATAGTTAGTGGAGGTATGCAAGCTTTCGGACCTCACAGGGTCCTTAATCAGGCAAGTGAGGAGTAGCATTTTAGCTCCACCCTTTTGAAATGCGGACATCCCCCCCAAGTCTCATTCTCACCTTCTCCACCCCACCCCTCCCTTTGCCACTGTTTCCAATGACTGTATACACCTATACTATTTTGCTCAGCCTGCAGTTCTAATTCCTGACTTGCCTGACGAGTGAGGTCCGAAAACCTACATGTCTCCACCAACTGTAGTTGGTCCAATAAAAGATATCACTATACTACTTTGTTTCTATTGCCACAATGCCCAGGAAATACAGATATAGTATACACTAAAGATATCTACTTATTATTTTATTTTTTCACATGGTAAAAGGGAAAAAAAAGAACTGTACATTTCAGCTATTTTAACATTTATATCAGATACAAGGAGAAAATTATAACACAAACCTACCCCTTTTGACCAGCATCAACATTCATCCTGATGGGTCACTATCTGGACATCATCTAAAACATTCCTCTCTTGTCTTGATTAACAAGGTCAGGATCACTACAAGACAGTGCAGAGTTCACTTTCCCCTCTCACAGACTGAATTTCTGATGGTCTGACGTCTCCTGAATGGCATCCCATAAGTTACCCTATAATTAAACTTTTAGAGCTCTAACTTTAGATTCGAGGAATACTTTGGTGCTCTACAGCAGTCCATCTGCTGCCCAAAAGATGCGTAAGGGTGCCCAAAAGATTTGCTGTTTGGATAGTAAAGAGTCAATTTAGTGCATGAGTGGCAGAGAAGGGAGAGGGTAATATGCCCTTAGTATACACACACACACACATATCTAGTGTTACACACTCATATCTAGTGCTATGTTATGTTTTCTCTGCTTTGTTTAAAATGTAAGAGAATTAAACATAGAAGAAAATGTTCTTTACCCTATCTGTACTTCAAAAAACTGGTGAGAATTGCAGAGTAGTTTTGATTCTTGGAAATCATTGTCAATGCATGCAATATGGCGCTTTACATTTATATAGATTATTATAACCCTACATTTTAAGGATTTTTAAAGTTAACTTGACTACATTAGAACTTTAAACAAAGAATACATAGGATCTTAAGGTACATAGTGGAAATGAAACCATAGATATCAATATAATGATAGTTGAAGTGTACATTCTTGCAAAGTACAAATGATAAAGATGAACAAGTCATGATACAAGAATAGAATGAAATTGCAAACACATCCACTCAAACAACTATGCTGGCACACTGCAGCAGTGTAAGAAGTGACTCAGAGTGGTGCAATCTGAAACCAGGGCATACTGCCTCCAAGAAAGGGTGAGATTGTGAGGGAAGGAAGGGTGGGAAGGACACTTCCCCTGGGAGAGGTGTAGTTTGGGTGGGACTGGGAAGATTAAGGGGAGAGAGGTGAGGCAACTCCCTCAGGTGAGAGACTGGGGAATGGGTGGGGAAGTCTGAGAGGTCACCCACAACCTCTCCATTGTGTGAGGGAGGGAAGGCATTCCTCTGGGTGAGAGATGGAGGAGTGGGAAGATAAGTGGGGAAGGGAGAGAGGACTCCTCCAGGGGAGAGAGGGGGAGGAGCAAGTGGGAGTTGATAGGATGGCATGTGGTTGGCTGTTTTTTATTATACGTAATTTACTTATAGTTTATTAATATGTTGTACTGACTTGTAAGACATCATGAACTATACAGACAGAGTGGGATATAAATCCAAAATGTCTGTAAATCCATTTTATTTTTTTTACACTGGTATGTTATGATTTTTCCCAGTACAACTAGATAGGTGAAAAAACTCCAGTTCAGAAGGCTGAATGCTTTGCTAGTTATAGCTGTAGATTATTAAATAATAATAATAATTATTATTATTTGTTATTAGTAAGCATTTATATAGCACCAGAAATATACCTGACACTTTACAAAGTAATGGAATAGATAAGGTCCCTGCCCTAGGGTTTACAATCTGAGAGGCAAGGGGGTTGGGGGGGTGGGGGGAGACGAAGGAAGGGAAACAGAGGGTGAGACAAGGGGTGTAGATCCATCTTTCTTTTAAAGTTATTCAGAAAAATGCTGGTTCCAAGGAAGTTTATGGATTACTCAGGACCAAATGAAGATGGAAAGTGAACAGACAAGTGTTATCTGCAGTGTGACACCATAACCTGTGTGGGTTGTAGAAGATGGAGACCATAATGAGATTTGAAAGGCTTCTTAGGAGTGCCCTGCTGTTAATCTATAGACAAGAAAAACTTTTAGATGCCTTTACTCATTTCAGTGGTAAATCCTAAACCCATCGGCAGGTGCTGAAAAAACTCCAATCCTCTATCTTGTGACAGTTAAACTTTCTGGAGTAGACAGGCTAATTTAAGATAATTCTCTCAGGTCTGTATTTATCCTTCATAACTTTAAAAATAGTATCTAATCATGTGTGTTATGGTTTTAAAACCCTTGTGTATTTCCCAGTTATATACCAGCACGCCATTCCATGGTATTAATGTTGCATGTCAGAAAAAAGGGCTTTTTTGACCATAAAGCCTGAATTATAATGTTCTGCAAATAAATAAGAGAAGTCTAGATCCACAGATGTTTTACTCAATTAAAAGTTAATGTTTTTTATTAACTTCGAGGCCAGGAGAGGGTTTTCTTTTTAAAGCCTCTTCCTTCAATCTCTAGGTCAAACTTCCAGCAACATTAATGGATGTTTTGTTTGAATGTGGACTGCATGATGCAAGTTATCTTCTGTGATGCCGTACATAAACTACATAAACTATGACATGCTTTGTTAGCTATTTTTAGAGTCCATTTTCAAGCACATTCCCTCTAGACTATCCTCAGTGACCCAGTTATTCTCTCTGGCCACTGAGGGTAGGACTAGAGTAGGGGTGAGGAACAGGGTGGCCACACCTCCCCTTTAAAAGAGGACGCTTATGAAAAATACATGGTGCAGGGCTGCAGTGGAACCAATGCCCTGCACCATGTGTTTTTCATAAGCACCCTCTTTTAAAGGGGAGGTATGGCCACCCTAGTGAGGAACTTCAGGCCTGGGGTCAAATGCAGCCCGCAGCTACTTTTTATTTGGCCCCTGGATCCAGTTCCAACTCCCAGAAATTGAAAGACTGAGTTTAATTAAAGCTGTGGAGGTGAGGGAGGGCATGCACACAAAGATAGAGGACAGTTCTATGGCACAGATCTCGACTAGAGCTGAAGCAATCAGCTAAAATACTACTTATGAGAAATTTTGCAACATTGAGAAAAGGGATCGATTTCTCAACTATTTCCCAACAAGGATGTGATTTCTCGATACTCTGATACCATAAAATACCATCCCAGTTTACCTATTTACCACGTACCATTTACTGCACACCGTTTACCATTAATGTACTGCTTACCAGTTACCGCATTACTGAGGGTACAGTTTTACTTCTGGGTTTTTGTCCATTTGTTTTTAGCACATTCCTGCCTGAGAAAACAAGCATGCTTGCTACGCAGCCATGTGCGATCCCCAAACACAGGCTGCCCTGCCCAGAGAGAAATATAGCAAGAGATCAAGAGATCCAGGGAAAGGGAGCAGAGGACCTCAAACCAGGGTGTGGTCAGGGTGTAGCATTGCTCTGAGGCTAGGATGGTTTATTTATTTATTTTTTAAAATTTCTACCCCGCCCCTCCTGCCACAGGCAGCTCCGGGCAGCTTACAAATACTAAAAACATCAATTAAAACAACATAAAAGGATTGTGAATCAAATAGCCCAATCCATGGCATGCCACCTAGGCATGTGCAATCCCCAAACACTGGCTGCCCCTGCCAGTGAGAAACAGAGGGAGAGAACGGATCTCTGGAGAAGGAGGATTGTGAATCAGACAGCCCAGTCCATGCCAGGTGCCACCCATCTGCAGTTCCCAGACATGCTGCCCAATGTGTGTGGGGGGGGAGGGAAGAGAAATGGGGGGAGGGGGGGACATGCCCATGATGAGATCAGCAAAATGTGAGAGTTTGAGAAACACAGAAATACTGTGTAGAAGTTTCATTTTATATACCACAAAGACAGAACACGTGTGCATTCCATGCACACGCTTACCACTAGCAGCTGCTGCAAAGTCACCAGCTAAAGAGGAGAGAAATGGTACTGTAATGGCCATTGGTCCCTAGATACCAATCAGAATTGTCCCATGCCCTGCAATTCTGAATTGGTCCCTCCCTGGCAAACAGAATTGGTTGCCTTCCCAATCAGAATTGTCCCACTCAGACTGTTGACCAAAAAAGTAAGAATGGAATGCAGTGACAACTTACATCAGAATTAGAACTTTATGACAAAGCAGTAAACAGTATGGCAAAGCGGTAAACGGTACAACGGGATCCCAGTAAGCAAATTATCAATAGAACGAGAACTGAACTCTTGATTGAGACATTCCTTAGTACTGGGGAAGTTTTTGATTTGCCCAAGCTGGTATTGAGAATCAGAATTTTTATGAGATTATTCACATTTGCAAGATCCCATTTCAGCCCTAATCTGGACCCTTCTCTTCCTGAACCCGAACCTACAACTTCTATGCAGCCCTTGGAGATAGTATTAATCTTCAAAGTGGCCCCTGACAGGGAAAAGGTTCCCCACATGCCTGGACTAGAGGGTGTGTGCTTAAATTTAGGTTAAACATTAGAAAGAATTTTATAACTACAAGGGCAGCTTGACAGTAGAATAACTTGCCAAGGAAGGTTGTGCAGGCTCCATCACTGGAGGCCTTGTCATCTCTTAGGAATAATGTCGGTATTGGGTCCTGCTTACTGGCAGGAGGGCTGGACTAAATAACCCTTAGGGTCTTTTCCAGTCCTAACATTTTGCAGTTAATTATTCATTATTGGAGTCCTCTTCCCTTCTTGTCAGTTTATCTCACCAGTATAAAATCTCTCCTCCAAAAAGCATCTCTGACATCCAAAAAGCATGTCACACGAATCCTGTACCCCCGCAACACACATTTTTAATAACTATAATGTGCAACCTTATTAGGTGTAAGGAGTCTCTTTTCATTTGACAAATATACATTTACTAGCGCTGCAACCCGATTAGAAATGTTAGTTGATTAATCGATTAAGCCTTTTTGTCGATGAATCGATCAATTAAAATCTACACAAATTTACATGTTTGCATACATTTTCATAGATTTGCATAGATTCACCTAATTTGTGACAAGACAGAGGTGATGTTGGTGGGCGAGGCTTAGGGGGCCTGGGAGTGGTTGACTCTCCTCTTGTTGGGGGGGGTTCACCCTCCCATGGTCTCTCAGGTGCAATTCACGGCTCAGCCTGGAATATCAGGTTGTAGCAGTGGCGGGGAGTGCATTTCGGCAGTTACATCTTGTCCAGCAGCTTCGGCCTATCTCTCAGACTCTGACCTCGCTACTGTCATCCATGCCTTCATCACCTCGAAGCTGGATTACTGCAACGCGTTCTACGTGGGACTGCCCAAGAAGCTGGTCCGGAGGCTGCAGCTGGTGCAGAATGCCACGGCCCATCTCCTTATGGGGGCGGGCCGCAGGGAGCACATGACACCAGTGCTCCGGGCTCTGCATTGGCTGCCTATAAAGCACCGGGCCAGGTTCAAGGTGCTGGTTTAACCTTTAAAGCCCTTAACGCCCGGGCCCTACTTATCTGCGGGACAGCCTCACTCCCCATGTGCTCATGCAAACCTTGAAATCGTCC